>PVKB01000438.1:179977-290329 GCA_004027205.1 Ctenodactylus gundi
AAAAAAAAACATATCTATCTCTTCGAGTACTAAAGGATATTTAATAATTGAATCAAGGACAAAAAAACAAGAAAAACAAAGGACAGATCCAGTGGATAGAGGGTCAAAATTAGTGAGTTGAAGAAAGCCATTCTGAAAATGACACCTAGAGAAGAGGATCTAATCTCTAGAGAAAAATGGCCTCAAGTGGTCGGGCTAGGGGTTCTGAAGGAACTTAACTGACAAATGACCGGATTTCTTTTTATCATGTGGAAAACAGTTCTCACCTGTGAGGCAGCAGGGACTGATACAGCCAACAGGGATGAGGAAGCCAAGAACTGATATTCACAAACCAAAGCAGTAACCTAACAAGACCAAGTGGGGTTGTCCTGGTAATGAAAGGTGACTGGGATATTCAAGAAAGTCAAAGCCATTACTGTTGAATACAACCGTGGTTAGTGTGTTTGCCTAGCAAGCACAAGGCCCTGGGTTCAATTCCCCAACACCACATAATATAGATGTAATGCTTGTAATTTCAGCATTCAGGCGGCTGAGGCAGTAGGATTGCCATGAGTTCAAGGACAGCCTGGTTTTCACAATGAGGCTGAAGATTAGCCTGGACTGTAGAGTGACATCCTGTCTGAAAAAATATATACTGAATTTACTAACTGTACTATTCAAATTTAATCCTATTTAACTCATCATAAAAGCAAGCAAAACCAGAACACATAATTATCTCAAAGGATGCAGATTATTTGAGAAAATGCAGGATATAGTTATGATAACAAATCTCAACTAAGACCAAAGAGCATTTTCTCAAGTCTACACAGATGTCTGAGAAAAGCTCTGTGACTAATACTATTACTCAGGCTTCCCATTCACACTAAGAAAATGAGTTTGCAATACTTAACGGTTGAAGACTGGGATACTGCTGCTTTTTTAATATAGGAAATGTTCAGACTTACCTTAGCTTTTATATTTTATGTTATTTTGTATATAAATCTATTTGGTAAATAGGAAACTTATTTAAAGAGTGCTAGGATTGATAAACACAAAAAAAAAATACAAGGAGGAAGGAGTTTCATCTCACCTACATGCAAACGTGCTTCTGTTTCGGTATCTTTAAACTTGTTTTTCATTGGGGATTGCATATATTTATGATCCTAGTTCCCTGTAAAATTTTCTACAAAAGCCAAGAAAAGTGAGTGAGTTTCCTCCAAAAGGGGACATGCATCTACACGAAATGATCTAATAATGAAAGTCTAAACCAAAGCCAGGGCTGACACAAAAGGTCCAGTCTGGTGAGTGGGCAAAGATGTGACAACTGACACGTCCAAAAGAACCTATGAAAACAGACCTGCGCTTCCCACGCTGTCACTGTGGAGCAGAGCTGACAAGATGATCCACTAAGATACTGTGATGAATTATAGTTTTGTGGATTATTCTCCTAGGAGCATATGCATTTTAATAAGCAACAAAGCCTACACCAGAGTTAAAGTAATAAAGGTAGGATTTCACACACCTACACAGGCTTATTTGAGGGCCTTAGAATTTTGGGGTCTGCGGAAATCCCATCTACCTAGCCTGTGCATCTATGTTTTGGGGGAGAAGTATCTGAACAAGAAGTTTTAAAAATAAAAACAGCCACTGACTCTCATCGAGTCCAGCTAGTGGGACTTTACTCTGTGGTGAAATCCAGTAGAAGCAAGATTCCTTTTCTAATTTCAACTTGGAAATTACTTCCAGAAGGGAAATTTTATAAGTGATATATTTTGAAAGCAACTAAAAAATCTTGAGACCTAAAATTTCCGGCATCTGCAATCAAGTTTTACTCTCCTTAATCCAAGCAGAACAAGGTGTTTGCAGTCTAATGCAGGTAATTTCGTTCATAATCATGAACTGTGTATTTAAGTAATCAGTCCTTTGCGTAATTATTCACTGGCTGGAAAGCTTGCCTCGCTTTCTTGAGGGTACATGCACATTTTGTCCAAATTTTGAATCAATCACCAGTGCTTTAAAACTTCATTCCAAACTGATTTCTGCCCACGGACGAGACACGAGGAACATCTATAACACTGGCTCCTCCTGTCAAGTGGGACAGAGAGGAGCAATGTGGCTTTCTGTAACTATGAACATGGCCAAGCAAACAATGATACTCATTGATAATGTCCCAGAGCTCCTGGGCATCTCCAGAATGTGAGCTACCAGTATTTAAAAATGTGACCACGGCTTAGAGACTTAGACTAGTCTGTACCAGGCTCCCCTCTATGCTGGGCAGGTACGACTTTGGCTCAGAAAAAAACCTCTGAAATATCCTTTGGAGCTTGGTCACGTATGTTTCGGCTATTCCTTCAAGCAAACCCTGAGCACTGCAGAGTACTGATCCCCAGATTGGCTGAGAACAACAGACCCCTAAAAGTCAACACGATGTTACCATCTTTCCAGAATTCTCTGCACTGGAGCCGGGCTGGGCAGAGCAGTCAAATATTTCACTCCTGTTCAATGTCATTCTGTGAGACTGCAGTCAAAAGCAGGAGCTCCTCGGCTCAAGGGAGAATGTCCTTCATCTTGCACCAACATGTCCCCATTTCTATCATCACTGTCACCATACTCCAAGCCAATAAGGTTCAAATTCTCTGAAATCTCTCTGGTGAGTTCCTACGTTTAACTATTCAAGTCTCCACTGACTCCCACATGCTAGGCCTCCCTACTCATCCTGAGCCCACTTGTATTCTTCCCTACAGCAAATTTTTTTTCTATAAAAAGCAAATTATGGCTTCCACTCTGTGTTAGATATTTGGGATCAAACATTTAAATAAGACAAACAATAGATAAGTAATTGCATCACTGTGCGAAAGCAATCCAGGCCCCTTTTCCCGGACCGCAACTATTTAAATAGTCTGGTCATTAGTCGTCAAGCCTCTAGGTTCTCTCCAATTCTATACAAATTATTCCAAGCAATCGAATTAATTTTTTATTAAAGCCTGGCTGAACCAATCCACCACTGCCCTTCTCGACAATCCTGGGCATCTTCCCATGGTCTGGTTCATCTAGTCCCAAGTCTCTCAGTCAGCGTCAGAGCCTTCGCAGGAATTCAAATCACTTTGCCAAATGTTCATTTGTTCTCCCTCCTCCTAGTAACCTGGGCTCCTGGCACCATGAATTCACACCCACTCCTCCAGTGATTTCCTGTCATGGCCCTACTGCTGCACTGTCGTTCCTGCTCAGAACACTGCCTTCCTTGCCCACTTAGGGACCTCATGCCCACCGGATGGAGGACTGCCTTATTGTAAATTCTGACCGTGTCATTCAGCACTGACGATATACACTTTACACTGTATTTATTTATGCTCATCTTTCATCTCTCATAATAGAATGGGTGTTTTAAGAGGGTAGGGAGTACTGCTTGTTCCTCTTTGATTTCAAATGCCACACACTACATGAACCATATGGCACATTCAATTTGTTGATTGCATGAAAAATTCTTTTATGAGCGATAAATCCCTTGACATATAGCAAAGGTGACTGAGTGGGAGTATTTGTCATGTAAATTTTGTTTCCTACCTACTTCCATTACATAATTAATAATGTGTTCCTATGGGGAGAATTTTAATACACTTAGGAAGAAATTTATGAGAAAGTAGCCACCGTGTACAAAGCACTGTATACAAAAAAAAAAAAAAAAAAAAACAGAGGCCATCAGCTTTTCCTGGTTTCTTACATTTCTTGAAAAGTCATGCAGAACTGTTATTTTTTTTCAAGTGCATAATTAAGTGAAAAAGACCCTCTGTTCAATTCTAGCCTGTTTTTTGTAAACTGCCATTGAAGTGAAGGGTGTGAAAAGCCATGAGAGTGGATCAAAGCTTGCCACATGGGCAGGTCCAGCCAGGGACAGCCTGTTGTCTCTCATCCTGGCTGTCACAGCCTGAGATGACACCCTCAGATTTGTGGTAAAAGAAGAAAATGATGCTTTGAGGCAAATGACATGAGGCATTTAGGAGAAGTAAAGTGCTCAGTGTGACACCCACGCCTTCTCCACTGGAACTCCCACCCCTGAATCCCTTCTGTTATCTGGATGGCATGAAAGTGGGCTTCCCAGTTCCCCCATAAGAAAGAGCCTGCTGCAAATTAGAAAGAATGTATAAATTCAGAGAAAGAAAGGGCCCGTTGCCAAGCTTCCCGAGAAAAGCGTGAATCCCTTACTTCCCTTCGGGTCTGCTTTAGTTGCAGAATGCTGTACTGTCCACAGGCATCCCTTCCTTGGGCAGCTCATGTCCCCTAATGCACTGAAGTGTAACTGGCTACTCTGGTGGAATCTGTGCTAAATTCGACAAGTCCCATGTAATCTTAAGCCTTTTGGGGTTAGTCTGGCTCTTTCTACGTCAGGTCCTTTCTTCCCTCTGCCCACCCCTGTTTTCTGCCTCATGCTTCCGTAAATATTAAGGTCTCATAAATATCTTGTGCCTTAAACATTATACAAATACACAAATTTTGGTTTCTCATTCCAGAACAGGTGACAAGTGAGGCATGCACAGACTCCGGCGCCCAATGGCTGTCCACTTCACGAAAATTTTGCCCAGTTTGCTGAAGTTTCATTTGGTACGTGACCAGAGAAAGAGGCAACACTTCACAAAGCCACAAGGAAGATCACGGGTGGGGCACTGGCACAACCAGGACAGGGCCACCTGCTCATACTGCTCGGTCATGCCTTCCTGACTGGCTTATGGTCAAGTTCAATGACACTTTTTCTGTCATAAGAACTATCCACTGCTGAAACTAAAGACCCGACACCTACAACTGAAAGGAAGAGAAGCTTATTCTGGCTCACAGCTTTCAGAGGGCTTGGTATGTAAAAGGCTGGCTTCAAGATGGAAAGGCATGGTGGAAGGGCATGGTAGAGGAAATCTGCTCATCCAATGGGAGCAAGAAGCAGAGACAGAGGGAGGAGCCCAGGACAAACAGGCAGCCTGCCACATCATGCCCTTGGTGACCTGGCTTTTCCAACCAAGCCTCACCTTCTTTTTGTCTCACAATTATCATTTCTGTTAGTTTGTCCATGTTACCTAGTGATCAAATCGAACAGGAGAATGGGTGTGTAGACATATGGCATCTTAATCATTTGGTCCCCCCTTCCCTCCCTCCCTTCTCTTCCTTTCCCTAGATCCTCTTCGTATTTCCACAAAGTCTACCACCCAATTGCCCATCATCTATTTCTCTTTTACTCTGCTGTTTTAATTATATTTATATTCTGGGTTTCTCATGTAAAGGAAACCATTCAAGTTTTAACCTTCCCTGTCTGCTTTGTTTTGCTGAGCATCATGGTGCATCCAATCTCCTGAACATCACATTACGCCACCAAATTCATCAATGGATAAATCTACTGATGAGTATGACACCCCACGGCCCAATCACCTTTCAAATGCATGACACTCTGGGGAAACATTTTAAACATAACTTATAGCAATTTCCATCTAACAGTGTACTGACGCCTGCAGCTTTATTATATCTGCTAGCTAGCTAAACTCCAAGGGGCAGGGCTCACTGCACCTTGGCCTTGTCCTGCCGCAGAGTCTTTTACATCAAATCTAGGATCCTTGCTATTACTCAACTACAACTACAGCACCATCACCAGATGCTGGTCTCAGCTGCTACAGCTAATGCCTAACCCAGCACTGTGCACCCTTCCACTTCTGTTGTAGTGAACGCAGCAATGGAAATCTCACAGTCTAAGAAATGAGCTTCTTACCACTGGACTTCTACAAGTGAAGGCTCAAGGTCCCTGAATGTTACAGGCTTTCTTACCCAACTTCTGGAGAACACGTGTCTAACTGAGGCCTCCAATATTCTAGCAGTCGGTTGCCTATCGTATGAGATAAGCGTGGCATCGTTGATGTGGCGGCACCTACAGTAAGTACAGAGATCCTGTCTCTCTGAAAAGTATGATAAGAAACAAAAAATGTAGGCAATGTTATGCCTGTAATGATTACTTCAGACATGAAGTAGGGAAGATTGCAAATGATTCTCCAAGTCCATTCTACTGTTCTGCTCTGATCCTCTTTTCCAACTCAAGTAGCAAAGGACACATTTGTCAAGTGAACGGAGCTTCATTCATTTGTCCTCACAAATGGACCAACCAGCTCCCACATAGTAACTAACATCAGGCTGCTACTTGTCTATGCTTGGAATAACCTAAAATCATTGTCCACAATCTGCCCAGTGTCTGCAGACCGGGTAGGTTTGCAAATTGAGTGAAGAAAAAAAAGGAACCACTACTGAGGTGGACGTAGAAACCTTCAGCCATGACGTCAGTCTTTGTCACCACGTTGCCTTCCCCCAGGACACAGTGTGGGTTTTGATTGGGAGTGAAGAAAGTTTTCTCTGGGCTTTCTTTATTATGATGATTCTCTTCCACCCAGCATAGGCATCTCACAAGGTTATTCCAAGTTCCAAAGACGTCAACTCCAGTTATACATTTGGATGCCTGGGAAATAACCAGTAGGTGGCTCTAAGAACACACTGAACCCATCAGTAGATGTACGTAGCCATGACTCCAAGGTTCTGCTTATTACCCTACCCACCCAAATGAGGGTCAGGACAGGTCATGAGCTCCTATATTCAACCATTCTGAAAACGTCTAAGTAATACCCTTTCCATAAGCTGAGTCATGCTAGCAACTCTCCCGAACTTCCTCAGTGTCCTATTATTGCTTTCAAATGTCATCATGTTGCCTTTGTACTTGAAGAATGCTTTTTATGGCATCCCTGATTATTCACTATTTTTCTCTTTCTAAAGTCAATTTTAGGAGGCTGGAGGAATAGCTCAGCGGTTAAAGCGCATGCCTAGCAAGTGCTAAGTCAAGTGCTAAGTACCCAAGATTGATTCCTCAGCACCACATAAGCCGGACATCGTGATGCATGCCTGTAATCCCTGCATTTGGGAGGCTGAGGCATGAGGACTGCTGTGAGTCAAAGGCCAGGCTGAGCTCTATAGTGAGTTCAGGATCAGCCTGGGCTACAGAGTGAGACACTGCTCCCCCACCCCAAGTCAATTTTATCACTAAAAACTACCTGTATATCTTACTATTGCTCGTTTGATATTATTTTGATGATTTAAATATATTTTTGTCTTTATTTTTACCTGTGTGACCATAATTGCCTAAGGAAGGTTTCTTGGAATTTCTTAAACTTAATATGCCTTTAAGGTCCCCCTCATGAATGTAGGACATGTTAAACCAACTTTTGGAGATATTACCAGCAGAGTCCCCCTTTAAGGCACTTTCCTGTCTCTGGGACAAAATATACCAACACCTCCAACTTAAAGGAGGCAAAGTTTACTTTGGCTCCCAGTTTAGTCCACAGTCAGCTAGTCAGCTGGCTTCAAGCATAAACAGCCTGGTGGAAAGATTCCTCATTCCATGGAAGCCAGAAAGCAGAGGGAGAAGGGAGAGCGGCAGACAAGAAGACAGCCTTCCAGGTCACGTCCCAGTGGCATCTTAGACCTCAGCCCCTACGAGCAACCCAGCTACCCGACTCATCAATGGATGAATCCTCTATGACCCAATCACCTTTCAAACACATGAGAGTTTGGAAGGACATTTCAGATCGACACCATAACCTCCCCTCACCCACAAGTCCTCCTGGGAGACTGTTTTAGTTGAACATGTCACCATGGCCAACATTTTCCCCTTAGGGACTCACAACGTATCACCCACACAACTGTGTACACACAGCTCTGAGAATCTACCCTACCCTCCACACCCCCTTCCCCTACACAGCCACTGAGTCCCCTCACAGAGATGATATCGGAACTCCTTCCTATACGCAACCCTTCTTGTTTTCGTTCACTTTCCCAGGTACTGGTCGCAGTCGGACTCACAAGTAAACCTACTGTGTGACTACCATGGATCCCAACCTACGGCAGCTGAGCAAGGAACGCTGTGCAAAAACTGAAGGTCCGTGAGATCTCAGAGCTGAACTACCTACTGATTGGTTAGCTATGAGGAACCCATTATATAGGCAGAACAATGTCATCCTCTGGCAAAAAGAATTGACTAATTATGGTAAAATGCATACCAGCTGTTCACCAGAATGTCCTATCATTGAAAACAAGGGCATCGGCCACTGTGATATCTCCAGCAATTGAGAAAAATAGGGAAAGGCAGGCACAACTGACAAAATGGAGACTGCTACATTGTTGGTGTCTCGAAAAAAATGAAAGTTTGGGAATAATTAATCAGCAATTAAAAGCTAATTGTGAAATCGGTAACGGCACAGAGGAATTAATGACCATGCAAAGGAGTAATAAGAAGAGAAAGTAACCGCCAATGGAAATGGAATCTAAAGTCTCATTTAACACCAGCTGCTATGCTAAGGTCAAGGTCCAGGATGGGAAAGAATGTGTCTCTGATGCATGGTATGAGGAATGCGGGTTGGAGCTCCTAACAGACTCCACTTCTCAAATACCCCTGAAATGAGTAAGCCTGAAGACAAGGCCAGGTACCCACACCAATGACTGGCATTATTTTTTTTTTTTGAAGTTTGAAGCTTGAGAGGAGGTTTTCCACAGCAGAAGACTTTATGAGATGCCACCCAAATCTGCCTAGATCTCTTCTCCAAGAAACTAGAATTATAACACAGCTTAAAAATCTCAACATGACCAGGTGGAGACATGCTAAGCCTGGCAGAGCCAGAAGAATGTGTACCCAATACAAAGCTCGGACGGACGACGCCACTGAAAGCCACAGGATCATCAAGAGATTGAATTGTGAAGGGGCACAATCAGAATTAATAATAGTAACAATAGTTAGAAGAATTTGCATTTTTCCAGAACTTTTTTGGGGATAGAGCACTTGCCTTTGGCAAGGACGGTAGGAGACAGTATGACCATGTTACTAGGACAGCTACTAAAGTGCGGAAACAAGCTGGTGTTTCCTACCAGTTGAGCTAGAAGAGCTAAAATTGCTATGGAAGACAGAGGGCAGAAGCACTTTCAGGCCCAGAGAAATGGTCCACTCTGGGGAATATAAACTGTGCGGTGTAAGAAAATCCACCAGGTGACTGTGTCTCGATAGTGGGCCTGAAGGATATCAAAGCACTATATGACCAGGGAGATCCACTCCTGCTTTAGTTTGTAGAAAGTCAAAGAAAATGTTTCCTCCTCCTTAACAATGAGGAAAGCTGGATACTACACAAAGTCATCACACATTTTCTGAGCCCATGAGAGAGCAGGGCAACAAGGTGCATGGAGCTTCACAGGGTGGTGACACTTTCTGAGAAGAGAGAGGATCTGTGCATTCTTATGCACTTGGCAAACTCTTGGAAGACAAAGCAAACCGACTCCAGGCATTGATAGATTAACCAGCTCCTTAAGGCTGAGTGTTGACTATCTAGACCAAAAGATCCAGACATAAAAGTGACTCCCTAGAAGTTCTTGCCCAAACATTTAATGCTCATGCAAAGGAACAGGAGCAAGATCCGGGGAGAATCCCCTCGGTGATGTAAGCCTGCAGGAGGCAGCTTGACTGATCTACAGGCACAAGTATCTACTGGTGGATCACCCAGACTGAGGCCAGCAAGCTCTCTGATTTTAGTTTATTTTGCCCTCATTTTTCTTTAATGCTATAATGGAATTGTTTTTAAAAAGACATTTTATTACTTCTAAATACTAATTATAGTATCTACTTTGAATGCAGCCCTAGATAATTCTTCTTCCACTTATACTTGAGGCCCAAGTTTTGGCCCTTTGTAGTATAAGACAAAAAATATGTTCTTCTGAATTGAACTTGGGGCTGATGTAAGACCTGGGCACGCCTTCCCATCCAGGGTCTACAGCAGACACAAGCCATCATACTAGTCAGCCACTGCAAGAGAAAGGAGGACACGGGAGAAGTCACCCATGGACATTCTTGCATGGGACTTGCCAAAGGCAGGCACAGAACCAAGAGGGAAGAGGACACTGCCACCGGGAACAGGGTGCCAAGTGAGATGGACAGCAGGTGACTACTGTATGGGGACAGAGCTGTGTTCAGGAGCTTCCCCATGGCTCATGCAGAGAAAAACAGCTGATCTGAGATGCAACAGAATTGCTTTATCACCACAGGCTGCATCTAAACCAAAAGGCAACTACAGACCCTAATGTCACACACAGATGGTTGTGAACAGCCATCCAGCCCAACTAGGTCCGTTACCTATTGTATTAAATCAATCCTCGCTCCACAGACATATGCTAACAGCCCATTCCCATATGTAAATAGCCTTTGCCTTAGATTGTAATGCTCGTTTATGTATTACGTGAAGCATTTAATAAAAATTATCAAACATACCAAAGAGCCAGAAGGAAATACACACACACACACACACACACACACACACACACACACACACAACCAACAAATCAACAATTAGAGAACATACTTACAGATAAATCTGAAATTGCATCTAGGGAACAGGTTCTTTGTTAAATAAATAATATATTTTAACTTGTGGGACAAAATAGAAGTTCAGAACAGAGGGAGTAAAAGAGAGACAAAAATTATAAGAGCAACAAACGAAAATTTAGAAATAAAAATATCAGAGATGAATAAGTCTTTCAGTGTATAGAAGATGGACATATTTCATGAGAGAACCTACTAAATTTGAAGGAAGATTAATAAAATTACCTAAAATGAAACACAAAGAGAAATAGTGGAAAAGACAGACTATTCAGGAGCTGTGGTACACTGTTAGCCTGAGTTTTGTGAGTGGAGTTGGACAGCAAGAATGGAGGATTGAAGAGAAGAAAACATTTAAGAAATAAGAGAAAAATTAATTTTTTAAAAATTTAAAGAAAGTCCTATATACCCACGAAATCTAGGTAATCCCAAGAACAAAAGCCATAACACACACACACACACACACACACACACACACACACACACACACGCTCACATGTCATCCTTACATGGCTGAAAACCAGAAAAAGAAAGTAAAATTAGAAAGTAATCAGGTGAAAGGGAAATACACAACTGAGAGAACAAAGTTAAGAATTTTCAAAGACTTTTTGCACAATACAGATTTATATCTCAAAGGTAGCAAACTTTAAAAGCAACACTGTTGACCCAGAATTACCATTTGGGTGGCATAACTTTCAAAAACTGGACTTTTTAATTAAAACCGGAGATGAAAGAATTCATCACCAGCAGACAAGAAATACTGAAGAACAGCACTCAATAACAAGTTGAAAGTGAAAATAAATGTGGAAATACACGAAGAAAGGAAGAATCCCGCCAGTACTAAAATTTAAGTCAATTATTATAAAAGATAGTTCTCTTACATTTAATCACTGTGAAGAATAAGTGACAATATGCTTGCAATTATACTCAGAAGTAAAATTTGCAACAATACCACACAAAACAGAAACAAGAAGTATAGACTACTGTTTAAATTTCTCACCGCATTCCACTGTCAAAGATAGGTTGTGGTGAATGTAAACTCAATACCAAGTATGATGGGGGGGGGCATCTCTCACGATCTAACAAACTAAAAGGACATTAATAGGATATAATTGATATTTTTATGCTTATAAGGTTTAAATTACTTACATGATATGAAGACATTCCTGGAGAGACAAAGATACCTGTGTTTATTAAACTAAATCATGTACTCAAGACAACTCCACATCTGCGAAAGAAACGTAAGGTGTGGATGGAAGAATTTTTTTAAAAGTCATTTTATGACGAACTCTTGTAAACATTTAAGGAACAAGTAATTCCAATGCTACACAAATTCTAGAAAATAAAACCACAGAGATCCCTGGACAGAGTGTATGAGACCAGCATTCCAATTCCAAAATTAGATGAAGGAATTATAAGATGCTAAAATTGTGTTATCACCAATAAGATAGGCAAAGGATTCCTCAACAAAATAAAAGCAAGAAAAAACTTAGTACTCTATAAAAGTGACAACTCAGATTACAACATAATTTTAACACCTGAAAACTCAAAAATTGCAAAGAAGCCAAGGTGGGGGAGACAGTGACGGTGGAAGAGGATAACATAGTTACACTGGAGGATAAATTTTCGGTGGTGGGAACTGGGTGGGGGTGGTAACTCAAATGATTCTGAAAATTATACTGGACAACAGCAATGAAATTGTAGACCCAGGAAGGGGCGATTTCAGTGGAAGACACTCTGGAAACTCCTGCTGTTAGGGCAAAAGAGGACCCAGGAGAAATCAAAATATGACCAGCAGCAGAAGAATTTGACAAGAAAGTTTGCTGTCCCCGAAGACCGCTCACCTGGGTGGCAAGTCCAAGTGTAAAGTTGATTATGAGGTGAACAAAGCTTTTACTTAGCGTGGGTGGATCAGCCAGTATGAGAGTTTGGGATTGGGCTGCTTAGCTAACGTGCAGCTTGGAGACTGGGCAACAGAGGACGAAGCAGGGTCACCTGATAGTCTGAAGGGGCAGGCAGCTGGCCTACAGGTTCCATGGGAGATTGGTCCATGGTGAAATCATGGTTTTCATCATTAGTCAGCTGGCTGCTGGGGCCAAGAAAGTTGTCAGGTCAGGGCCTGTCAGCTCACTATGGCCAAGAAAGGAATGAGGGCATAGCTCTCTCTAAGCCACGGTCATACACAGAAAGCCTCACTCTGCGCACGGGAACATCCAAGAGGTCCAGCATGGGAGTTACGATGTGGGAACCTGACCCCTGTTACGGTTCTAGATCTGGTGGTCACGGTAGCAGAAGTTTTTTTATAAAGCAGCCCAAAAGGGTGCTTTTTTTCTCATTTTAGTGCAAAAACTTTACCAAAGTACAGTTTTGAAGGTCTTTTCTTGAGAGTTAACAAGATTGCTGTTAACTACTGTTTTGCATGAATTTTCCTACAGGTAACTGTAAACACTTACTGATTTGCAGCTTTAAAAGTAATGAACCTGTTCTCGCCATTTACAAACTGTGGTAAGAACAAGTTCTGACTTGGGAAGAGGAAAGACACTGGTAGGTTCGCAGTGTTTTTTACATACATAGGGCTGAGTATTTATTTCATTTCCACACTGTTAATTAGTAGGCACCTGTGACGCACAGTGGTTACATTAAGCTTGAGAACGCTGTATACATATGTATCACAACAACTTCGCATCCCCGCCCTCCTCCTTACTCCCAACTGCTCCCTTGTCCCTCTGACTCCCAACATTTTACTTTTATTTATTTACTCCCTTTTTACTTTTATTTATTTATAATCTGGGCTTCCCAGGCTAAAGAAACCATGCAATATTTAATTCCCTGAGTCTGATTCACTTCAGTAAGCACAGTGGTCTCAAGTTGTATCCGTTTACCTATAAATCGTTCATATCGGTCTGTCTTTATGGCAGAGTAGTACCCCATTGTGTGCATATATCGCATTTTTTAAACCATTGGTCTACTGATGAATATTTTGACATCTTCCATGATTTAGTCGTGCTGCTGTAAGCATGAATATGCACTCATTTCCATTATAGGGGGTTTTACCTCTTGGAAAGACAGCTAGAGGCGGTATTACTGGGTCAAATGAGATAATTTATGTTCGTTTTTTGAGAAGTCTCCATATTGCTTTCCATACTGGTTGTACCAGTTTACAGTCCCACCAGCAATGTAGCAGCCAGCAGCTGTTGCTTTTTCAGTTCTTGATATAAGTAGGCCACTCTCACTGGGGTAAGATTGTATCTCGACGTTTTGATTTGCATTTCTCTAACAGCTAAGGATATTGAATATTTTTTCATGTATTTGAGGGCCATTTGTATTTCTTCTTCTGAGACCATTTGTATAACTCAATTGCCCATTTTTAATTGGGTCTTTGATTTTGAGGGTCATGTTTTTATTCAATTCGTTACATATTCTAGTTATCCCTTGTCCAAGGTAGAGGTGGTAAAATTTTTTTTTTCTATTGTTTCAGTTCTCTCTTCACTCTGTTGTTTCCTGTGCTGTGCAGAAGATTTTTAATTTGATACAATCCTATTTGTTAATTCTGTGGGCCATCTCATTTACACCAGAAGTCCAAGTGAGGAAGTGTGTGTGTGTGTGTGTGTGTGTGTGTGTGTGTGTGTGTGTGGTGCTGGGGATGGAACTCAGGGACTTGGCACTGCTACATCCTACGTTAACTTTTCAGTTGACACAACATTTCAGGTCAAACTCCAAGCATCAGCCCCTTCCAGCCAAGCCCTACCTCCCAAGAGCACAAGTTTCCACAGTTATCCCACCATCTCTAAATACATGAGGCTTTTAGGGGACGCTCTGGTCCCAACCTAGCACTCTTTATATCTAATCCCTCGTCTTTAGGTAGATTTTGCATTTAATAGTCTATGTGATCATGTCAATAAACAAAGGCGCCACAGGCCTGATTCCTCTGGCTTTGTGCTTACTGGCTGTCAATCACGGGACTTTCTTTTCCCCGCCCCACCCCCAGCCCACCTGTTTAGTGGCCTTTGTCTCTCAGTTTAACTTCTGAGACCCAAGGTAAACAGCGGTCAGTTCCATCAGAAGTGACTGCCATTTTCTTCTGAAGCACCACTACCTTAGGATTACTTGAAATTAAAACATTCCTATCTTAAATGAACAGAATAGTAACCATTTAATACATAATCATTATGAGAGTATACGTGCAGTGTAGGTTTTAGAAAGAAATATTTTTTTCTTACTACCAATATCACAATTCCTAAATTATTGCCTGTGAAGAAAGGAAATCAAGCTTATTTCTAGACCCTCTCTTACCTGGACACCGTGGAGGTTCCGACCTAATACCAAGATCAGTCATGTCCCGTTAGGTTTCCTGCATGACCACGGTTATGACTTTGTCTTGGTTCTCCTGTGAGGGCCATGAATATCCAATATTAAGGTCGTTCATCCAAATTTGATGCCTCCAGTTATTGACAACCTTTTACTATTTATTTTTTAAAAATATTTTAGGGCATTGCCCATTGTCTTTAGTTGTTTTTGAGGGGTGAGTGGATAAAGACCTGTAGATGGTCTGACTTGCAAGCACTGTATCACTTCAGCTGATTCTCGGGTTACCTGTGACACAGGTAAGATGACGGGCCTCACACAGGTGAAGATACTGTCACTCAAGGAAGTAGAGTAACTTACTCCGAATCCAACACCAGGGATTCACAGTGCTTTGCTTCAAACCAGATTTTTAGACACCAGATGCCACCTTTTCTCTTCATTCTTTGCTGTTTGTTAACCAGTAAGGCATAATTCTGACCTCAGAAATTTACATGAGATAGAAAAGTAACAGCAGCAACAGAATTCTACAGTTTCTCTTGGTTCACGACACATGCATGCTTTGGAAAGAGCACAGGCATCACCTCCTGCACAGCCATTCAGACCAGTACCACCAGATACTCCCACCAAAAGAACATCTCTGAGCAGCTGCATAATGTCAGAACTGGCTGCCTCCCAGAGAAAATTCATCATAATACCAGGAGTTAGAAAGATCTTACACAGATTTCAGAAATATTGCATTTCTTCACCTTAACGTCCTCATTCTACCTGCTGCCTTTCATTACAAAAGCCAGATATCAAACCCAACATCACAGCTACACTCTTTATGTGTTTTCATCAGGAATCTTTGATCATTGTGATATCAGCCCTACAGGCAGAAACTCCCCTTTGTGTTAAGAAACACTCCACTTTACCACCAATCTATGTGATCTATTGCTGCAAGTGAAAATGTTACCAAACAAATCAAGGGAAAAATAGTTCACTTAAAAGCAATGTATATACCATGTGAGAATTTACAGAAGCTATTGCCTGGAAGGATAAAAACAGTTACTCATATCCAGTTGCTTGAGTGTTTTTGTGTGTTTGTGTTTTACTGTTGGGGACTGAACCTAATACCTCCCCTGTACTTGAGCTACACCCTTGGCCCTGCTGGAATTTTTAGAAAGTGCCCAACACATGAGATAAATTAGTTTAGGTAGGTTAGCCATTGTGAAAAAACGCTGTGTGCTTCCTTTGCCTGCCTTGCTTCTCCCCTTCAGGTACTGACCCATCCTTTTCAGAAGTTCACGAGCTAGATTTGTCTATCGGGAAATACATTCATGGCTTCAAGTGTTCCTGCAACTGGGAATCTCTTGCAAATGTTACGTTTGTTAATTCTTCTGTGCCTTGTTGCTGAACACCATTTGCCTAACAACTTTACGTCTTCTTTGCCAGAGTCTGGATGTGCACCTGCCTACTTTGTTTTCGTATTATGATGTGATACATACATGCACCAATTCCTCTAGATAAAGATAATTATTATGTATCAAAGACACAGACTAGGTTAAAAAGAACCAACAATAGCAAGAGGCCATAAACGGAAAGACAACTTTGAAAGAAGAGATAACACACTTTGATTTCCCCGAGTTCTACAAGTTTCTCCTCTTATTCACTGGTTTGGTGATGAAGGGGATAGCCTTCAAAAGAAAACTGTCCAGTGGTCCACAGAAATGCACACACTCTTGGGATACAGATCAGCAAAGGCAGTGACCTCAGGGCAGCGGACTCGGACCACAGCGAGCCAAGGCGCTGTGCCTTTGTTTCTGCCAAGTTGCTGGGTGATGTCAGGCTGCTTTCTATACTTTAAAAAGGATCCGTGTGCTCCTATAATAAGATTAAGGCTTTTTTATCCTTGTCACGGAAGCATGTCAACAAACGCCATGAAGTCATGGACGGGAGAATGGGGACCTCATACTCTGCTCTTCTCCTAGTTACCGGCTGAAAGAAAACCACGGGTCTGACCAGGGATGTCTGACTTGGGGCAGAACTGCCGAGAATGACACAGACCGGGGAATTTACTGTTGGGATGAAACAGGCTACAGTGTAGAGGGCGATAACAGAGCCCGGGAAATCTCCTGTTGCCTCTGACAGTGGCCTTGAGGTTTCCACAGCTCAGCACAGTGGGCAGTGGGCTTGAGAGGAAAAAAGCAGAGAAGCACTGGCACCTGCTCTCCCTCTTCTGCCTGGGGAGGGGGCCGACCAGCGACAAGACGGAAGTTCTAGCGGCACCTGCCAGGCTACAGGGGATGATCAAAACTGTGTTTAAACAAAAAAAAAATGCTTACAGTAAATGACACATGGCCATTAATCACCCCCAGACGCTCCCTCTCACGTCAGTCACACTTCGCTCCTCCTCTTCACCACTTGCGGAAACAGTTCTGGGTACATACAGAAACTGGTAAATTATGACATGGAGTGCCATCCAGTGGAAAAGTGGGCTTGTAAGAACACGGTGATGTGTCTTCATGTGCCTACTCGCTGCCCCTGACGCCACGCATCTCGTGGCTCTGCTGCGAGCCACGCTACTAACATATTTATGTTTTTAAATGTCTGTAACGGGTTTGGGACATGGAAGCAATCAGGGCAGCACAACTAACGACGCAACAGTTGACCTCCAAAATGGATCTGGAGAGCGGTGAGTGTGATAGGATGAGTTGCTCATAGTGAAGGGGATTTTATGGAAAGGGATTACAGCAATGTGTCCTCTCCTGTAATCAATTTAGTTCAGACATTCCCTGAATCTTTTGGTCCTAATTTGAACACCAACCTTCCGACTGTAATGACTGTTACTTCTAGTCATCCTTTGAAATTGTGCATACATTTCCTTGAGGTTTACTTTAACCTACGACCATATGAGGAAGTAAATTCAGGAAACCATAATTCTTTTTAAATTCTGGTATAAAAAGTTCACATAAGGTAAAATTTAACATTTTTTGTAACTTCGTGAATTCCAAATTCTGTAACACAATAGAACAACGGGGTCTGGGGAATTAGTGAGCGTCTGTGTCCACCCTCTTTTTCGGGAGTGGTCACTCCTTTCCTATCTGACCTTTGCCTCTCTTTCCACCCTGACATTCATGTTTGGGCCTTTTTTATGTAATTACTTTTGCGTATTTCATAAGAGGGACGCCCATCTATAGTCAGTCGTTTGTGCTTGGTCCACTTCACTGAGCATTATTGACTCTAGGTGGCCACATTTCTGACACACGCCTATCCATGTTTACAGCAGCACAACTCATAACAGACAAACCCGGGAAGCAACTTACCTGCCCATCCATACAGAAACAGCTAAAGAAGATGTGTTACCTATAAACCATGGAATACTATGCAGCCATAAAGAAAGACAGGTATGAAGCATTTGAAAGAAAACCGTAATTCTAAGCTAAAGAAGTTGACATGATATAAAATCACTGTGATTATCATATTTTTATAAGAGGCAGAAGTCTGACTACATTCTGGGGTCAATTGCTCTCTTGAAAGTAGAATTCAGAGATAGACTGGATTACAACAAACCTCGGAGGTATTGAGAATAAATAAACAAGCATCTGTGTACTCTTAGACCACTAGGAAATGTGGATGTATGTTCTCATGTTCTGAATAAAACTACCAAGTTCAATGGTCTGCAGCTTGTTTGTGCCTTGATGCCATGTTTAAAAAATAAATTTTGTCATTAATTAGGCTACAGATCAGTAATGCTAAAAGCTCTCCTCATTCTTGAGCAGCCAGGGTCCTTGGTTTATTTCTAAGATGCTTCTCGTAAGAATTGAACACCTGTGTCACAAAATGGATGGAAATGAAACCCAAAAATTCTGACACAGGAAGATTAAACAGTGAGTGCCGATTATCAATCTGAAAATAAAGTGCTTGACTGCATGTAAAGTAAGGAAAGGTGTTGATTTATACCTAACTCACAGCCCGTGTGGCTGTGTTATGAATGATCAATGAACATCATCATCAGGACAATATCACGCAATTACAATCAGGCCGCATCGAACTTGCATGCTTAATTGCTCAGCTCTTAATGAAGCACAAAAGACACTTTTAAATAAACTGACAAAACCACAGAGAGTCAAAGTGAAGGTGCTATCGATCTGCAGTTAACCTTTCCATACATGATCTACAAAGAGCAAAGAGGTTTACATTCCTTTCCACCAGCCCTCCCCACCAGGAACATTAGACGTTATCTTCCCAAAATCTCCTTGCCTGACTTCTCAGAGGAATGAACATGACCCTCGCTTCCACTGGCAACTCAGTTTACGTCTTTCGTCCAGTTTGAAAATAGACCGACATAAACCATTAAGGGAAAACAAAGTACAGTTATGAGCTAATGCTTAGAAATAGCACGCATAAAAATGTCATCTTAGGTCAACTCTGGGCAAAGCAACCTGCTAAGGCAAACTTATAATGGAGAGATTTTAGTATTTCTTAAATAATTTTAAGAACATACACATATAACATGATATACATTAAATATAATTTAGATAATATATACATAAGGCCTTACATATATGATCTATAAAATATTTGCATAATATACTTTTATGTTCATGTGAGTGCATCAGAACTATGGCTCTATCTGCACATGAACAACAAATCTTTTTTTTTCAATGAAGTAAGACTTCATGCTTAATCAGTCAATGACTGAAAAATTATCCTTCATCATATCTTTCAACTCCGAAAAAAATTACAAGAACAAATACCTTTGTTAAGGTGATGTCAACAGTCATGCAGGAAACCCCGCGGGAATCTCTCCAGGAGCAGGCATCCTGTTCCTGGTCTCCTGACTGCACCCA
Source organism: Ctenodactylus gundi (assembly GCA_004027205.1). Classification (NCBI taxonomy): domain Eukaryota; kingdom Metazoa; phylum Chordata; class Mammalia; order Rodentia; family Ctenodactylidae; genus Ctenodactylus; species Ctenodactylus gundi. Next base: position 199,520 of record PVKB01000438.1, read on the forward strand.
CAGTACTCCTGGTGAAGGGCACGACTTGTAAGCCTTCCAACAGGCAAAAGCCCTCAGGTCCTGAAGTCTCACTTTCCAGTCCTAAGCAGTCAGGTAATTTCTAAGGTGCTATTCCCTGACAGGCTGTTCCTAAGTCAACGGAAGGCTTAGGATCAGATCTGCCTTTTATCTACAGACAGCACCAGTAATCCACAGTAACACATTTTACCTATCAATTCAGTGATTTCCCCATTCAATTCCTGGAAATTCATTTGAGTAAAATGATTATTTATTTATAAACCTATCATCTGTATGGACTGACTTTTTTCAGTGTCAAATGGTAAGTGATCAAGAAAATGCTAGATGAGAAACCGGCAGCCCCAGCGCCCTCCCGGCGCCTGGCTTACCTGCTTCAAAGAAGGGATCAGCTGTGCGACTCTGCCAACCCCGGGGACACCAGTGCTCAGTAAACCGCTAAGCTTCCTGACCATCTTCTCTCCGAATTCTTACTTCACCGTCACCTTTAGAAAACTTTGCTTTTTTTAACTTTTATGCACTCACAGATATTTTCTCCCAACTTTAGCAATCTCTGCACATTTAAAGATTTATATTTCACTTCTCTTTGATATTTATCCAAGAAAGTGCTTTATTCCAGTCCCCGTTCTTTTTAAACTTTGAGTCATTTCAATTCAGGCTCCGGTACTCAGGTTGACAATCTAATCAACACTTCCTGGGTGTTCGCGGCAGTTGCAAAGCAGTGTTTTAGCACAAACTCCTGGAATCTCACAAGCTATGGACCATGACAACTCTTTTTCTACATCAAAAAATAGATACTAAGATCTACATTTTATTATTATTATACAGAAGAATTGTAAAAAAAAAATCCTTTGAAAAAAATGTGCTTAACTTGTAAAAATCCCCTAGATTGTGATCTTTCCAAGCCTTCCTCCGTGTAGAAATCTCATCCGTACTGAGGTCCAAAAGCACACTGAGATAATTGGGGCAGCGCTTAACATCTCCTCTCTCCACAGCTGGGGTCCAATGTCATCTTTGGAAAGCACTGGGGTGACTTTTTAATCCTTAAATGAAAATCGCTCGTTTTGGTGATGCTTTGCCCACTTGTCTTTCCCAGCTCTGGGATGTGTGCAGACCTGTCGGCCACATCATCCCTGCGCCTGTCCCAGATGAACATGCTGACCAACATGCAATATGCATACGCACCAATTCCTCCAGATGAAGGTACTTACTATATATCAAAATCATACACTAACAAGAGTAATTGTAGGAAAAAAGCTTAATCACAAATTCAAGGCTTCTGTTCTTGGCACTAGGGGAACAAAAGGGACAAAGACTGTTCTTGGATGTAGCACCTCAAGGGAAACTAACTTCTGAGCTTTTATTTTCTGACTTACAACCAAATGTAAATTAAATAATCTTTTTAATATACTTTCTTACTGGGACAATAGAAGAAATTTTTACTGACTTGCTCACTTCCCACCCAAAAAAAAAAATGTTTTAAAAGAGATCCCAAATTAGGTCAATAATTTAAAACATTTAGAGTTGAGGAGGACTTGCAAAATAACAAATTAGATTGAAAACACAGCAAAACATCTTTCGTGGTGCATGAGGATCAACTTTTACAATCATAGTGTTGTTGGTTGTTCTGTAGGGACATGCCTACAGTCAACATATCCCAGCAAATGCAGTCAATAATTAGGATCTGTAGAATGCTTAAGTCAGTTTCTATTACAGAAGCTGTACCCCTTTCTGGGATCTTTTACTCAGTTTCCACCTTGCAGAACATGGATCTCAGGCCTCTGCCTTTTCAAATCTTGCGATCTGCCGTCCAGCTACTCACAGTGCACTGCAAACCCCTGCCAACCTTCCACTGCTGCAATCTGTGAAAGCCCCAGCACCAGCAGACAGCTCCAACATGAGACTGTCTTTGCACCTGTGCTCTCTGCAATGAGCAGGCCTTTATTCAATGACACATTCAGTAAGCTGTATCAATACGTGTGTGTGTGTGTGTGTGTGTGTGTGTGTGTGTGTGTGTGTGTGTCTGTGAACAGAATCTGTTCCTCCTAATATTTCACTGTCATGCAACGAGCCTTAAATGTCGAATTAATGTGTGACCTGACCTCCTCTGTGACGTCTTCCTGACCTTCCCCGATTTAACTGTCTCCTTATGCTTTTCTGTGATATTTTGCTAGCATTTACAGTGGGTGTTTTTATACTGCCTTATACATTCTTTTACCTGTCTTCTTAACTAGACTCTGGGCATCTTATGGGAAGAGTCTAATTTTCTCTTAACCCCTTATATTGGGCACAGAATCTAACATACGTATTAGTTAGATAACAAATGAATATCCTTTGTATTTAATTCATGCTTTGCGGGGAAGAGACCTGGGTCTAAAATAGCTGGAGGTATTTTAGATGTAGAAAATTGTGAAGGTTAATCTTAATTGTCAACGTGATTGATTTGAGAGGTACCTAGAAAATTAAAGTGCACTTTCCAGGGTGTCTTAGTAGTAGGCCATAAGGGAAGATTCAGGAAATCACGGGTCCTTGGTCAGTTTCTCTTAAAACTCTTACCCTGCTCTCTGCTTTCTAGATGGCATAAATTGGACAGCTTTCTGTTGCTGTGCCCTTCTACCATGATGTGTCTGTCTTAGAACAAGTCAACCACAGAGCGAATTTTCTTACGCTGAAAAATAAAATAAATCTTTTCTCCTTTAGTTGCAGATGTAAAGTATTTTGTTCCAGAAAATATATGATCAATATTTTTAAAATTGGTACTTAAAGACTGTTGCCGTAACTGTACATGACTATATAGAGTAGATGTGTTTGGAATTGTTTTGTAAAAAGGATTTGAAAATGTTTGGAGACACTGGCCAGAGATGCTGCAGAATGCTGTAAGTGAAAGTTGGTGGGTTATTCCTGTCAGAACTCAGATCAGATTGTCAACAAGAACATGAACACCAAATGCCAGGTTTATGAGGTTTTGAACAGAAATAAGGAATGTATTGGGAACTGGAGTAGAAGTCATACATGCTTGATGCTGGCGATAAAAAACATTGTCTACATTTTGCCCATGCCCTAAAACTTTGCATGAAGCTGAGCTTAAAGGCAGTGGGTTAATTAGTCTAGCAAAGGACATTTTAAAGCAGCCCATTACCTAGACTGTGGCATGCGTACTTCTTCCTACTTCTAGCCCGATTTATGGTGACAGCAGAGAGTGAAAAAGCAGAGCAGGAAGATTTGGCCAAAAAATAAAAAATACGTAAACTTAGATCCAAAAACAGTTCAAATGCTAAAGAAATTAGCATTAAAAACATACATGGGGGCAATACCTCTAATTCCAGCATTTGAGTGCCTGAAAGAAAAGGATTATAAGTGTAAGCACAGTCTGAACTCAAAAACCAGTCTCAACAACAACAACAAATAAATAACTTTGTGCAGGGACAAGAAGAAAGATGCCACGAGGCACCTCTGGAATCAGCAAGGCCACACTCATTGATAACTCAAGAGTATAAAAGTGTAAATCTTTCCTTAGACAAGAGATTCTCTGGTCCCCTGCTGGAGAAGGCCACCTAGGAAATTGGTTCACATAGAGTCATTTCTCTGTGCTCATCTATCCAGGCACTCAGAAACTATAGTTATGACTTGCAAGTGGACCTGGCTATTACTCAGAGTGGGAGCAAACCTTGGTTCAGTCCACATAATCCTGGCTTTTCTGGCTTATAGAATGCAAGAGCTATGAGTTCGGGGCGGCTTCCATCTAGATTTAAAAATAGGCTGCGAGGCCAGGCAATGTGCCTTTGTGGATGTAGGGCCAAATCGTCAGTGGAAATCTCAGGAAGGTGGAAATGTCAGGAACATGAAACATCTGCTACAAAAAGCTGTATACAGTAATTTAACCAGGTCAGCAGAGAGGCCTTGTGGCTACCAACCGCGACAGAGGACTCATTTAAGCCTTGGAAACTCACAACTCACCACCTCACGCCCTGTGTGCTGGACGCTGAATACACGATTTCCTGTTTACCTTGCTGGTCTTGCTTTGGTCCAATTTCTTGGTGTTTCCCTATTCCTCCTTTCTAAAATGGGAATGGTTACCTTGTGCCTTTGTATCTTGGATTATGTAGCCTGCTTTTAGAATTTTATAGGTCTTCGCAGCCAAGAGTTGTCTTGAGTCTCAGGAGATAATTCAGCTTGAACTTTTCAGAAATTCTGAAACTGTTTAGACTCTGAGGAAGGAATTAGTGTATTTTGATGGTATGCAGGATAATATTCCATCATATTAGGCAGAATTATAACCTTAATATTTTCTAGGGATTATGGATAGTTGAAGAAGATGTGTTTCAAATTCAAACTGATGAGAAAGGAACGTTACAGCTAATCCCGATGGTCTGGGCGACAGCTTGAGAGATGCTTGGAGACTGATAAAACACATTTCTAGGGGGTCTCTGTGTGGGTCATGGGGGGAATGATGCACATCCCTTTCTGTCACCTTCCTCCTCTTCTCTGCTTTCCAGGTGCTGTAAGTTGTGCACCTTTATTCCACCACACTCTTCTGCCATGATACTTCTGCCTTGAGTGCAGTTGATCACAGACATAAGCCTCTCAAACTGTGAGCCAAATAAACTTTTTCTCCCCTAAGTTGTGGGTGGGTGTCAAGTGGTTTTTTTTGTTGTTGTCACTGTTTTTTTTTCCCCCTCTAACAATGGGAAAGCTGACAATACAGAAAACAGAATTTGCTAATTCTGCTTAGATTATTAAAATTACTTTATAATCACTTGGAAATAATGCCAGAGAAATGATGTTAAGCAGATATAATGTAGAAGCTTTAACTTTTTCCCCTTACCGTAAGAACCACTGAATTGTGCCACAGAGGCTTATTTTTCTACTTTTATTTTTTCACACTTTGCAAATTGTTTATATATAATTACTTTCAATTAACTTCCCTCAGCCAATGAACAGACCATAAACTAACTTAAGCAGTTACGAACAAAGCTTTCTGATGAGAATTTGTCCTTATATTAATTGTTAGTTCATTAAAAGTCTAGGCTCAGGGAATTAAAGTAGCTATATTTGAGTTCCTCATTTATGGCTGCATTAATACACTTAAAATAAGACTTCTCAATCAGTGAACCCAGAATATTAAATGTTTTAAATCTTTCTATCAGAATTCTCAAGATGGCTCTAACAATGCAGTAAACATTCAGAAGATTCTGGAATTTATTTAATGACTCAGTAAGCCTGGGTCCCTGAAGGCAAAGATCATGTTCTTTCGTTTCATTTGGCCCCAGGGTAAGAAACTACATTTCCAGTCTTGTATTTATCTTGTTGTGTTCTTTAGCTTAAAAAAAATCAAGGGAGTATGATTATTTTGATATAGATCCAAATCTGGTAGACACTGACTAGAAAAAAATGAAATCACAACAGAATAAATAAAATGCAGTTTCTCCAGCTGAAGTAGGAATTAACACAATGTCGAAAAACCTGATAAAATTAGAATGAAGCACTAAAGGCAACTAATAATGCAACTCTATCGATCAGTTAAAGACAAGTACTCTATGAAGGTATGAGAACTTGAAGCATGCTTAATGTATCAAAAAGAGAGAATCCGAGTTTTTGTATAAATAGAAAGAAAACGATAGTCCTGGGAATGCATGAGATACAAGATAAATAAGAAATCTAGTAAATACCAGAGGGACCCTGGGTGCCCCGGAAGTAGCAGTGACCTTGACAGCCCTTAGAAGGCTGGAACCTGAAAGAAGTGGAACGTGAAGGACGAAGCCTCTTGGTGGAAGGCTGGATGCAAAACTGATCACCAAATTTGGGAACTCGAGTTTTCAACTTAATATATACATTATTAAGTTGTTATGTTGCTAGGGAAGAAAAAAGTAGAAGCCAAAGCAATCAACCTGCAGACTCTAAATTTCCGGATTTTTGAGAACAGGAACATCAGTACATGTTTCACACAAAAACAGAACCCAGACCAGACCTGGGGCACCCGCGCTAATTCCCGACCTTGAGGAGACCGAGGCAGGAGGACTGCCAGTATGGACAACTTAGTAACTCAGCAAGATCTTGTCTCAAAATAAAAATAAATAAAAAGAATTGGGGATGTAAGTTGGTGGAAAGTCTTTGTGTTCAGAAAAAAAAAAAAAAAGAATGCCCATTGGAGTGATTGGCAAAATATGGTAAGCATAAATTATGGAAAACTTTCTTTTTCACTGTCTTATTCTTGTGAGCTCTCAAAGGTTGCACATCTTTCTTAACATAATAAAACTATCTGTGTTCCAACCGTTGCTCCATGATTCAGAACAGGCTAAGCCGTGCTGTGGAAACAAGTCGCCCTGGGTATCAGCAGTCTAATATTAAAATGTTGCTTCCCCTCACCTTCAGGCCTGGGGAAGCTGTCCTGTGTGCAGTAACACAGGACTGCAGGCTCAGGAGAGGTCTGCTGCCTTGGAGTTCTACCACGTAGCGAGCATGGCCTTCTTAACTGATGAAGCTGAAGGAAAAATGCTGCAAGACCTTGCCTGGGCCCCTGGATGCTTCATGTTGGCAGGGACACACATCTCGCAACTCACTGGCTAAAATGTGGTTTGTGGCCCTGCTTCATGGCTAGGGGCTGAGATGTTGTGTCTTCACTATGCTCAGAAGAAGAGAGTCAGGTGCTGGCAAGCCTAAGGACGATCTCCACTGGGGCCACCCCGAGCATCATTTCCCCCAAATGCCCTGCACTTTTAGTGAGCATAAATTATGCACTTTCAGTGTTCCCTGTGTAACTTAATGTGGACTCTGATTAGAATCATAGAATAGCCCTTTTCCAGAGGTTTTGACAGAAGTCTCATATATCATATCTTCACAAACTGGAGCCAAATTTTCAAGAACTATTAAGGATGAATAAAGACTCAACTCACTCTATGCCTTTCAAAAATCTTTACAAACAAACTTAATTTACTTATTTATCAGCAGTACAGTGAGTTCCTTGGGCAAGAACCTGCTAGAGTACCAAGAGATATTCTACAGAAAATACTCAAGGCCTAGCAGAAATAGAAAGTTAGGGCTCTGACATGGGCCAACTGCCACTGGTCCCTTGTGAACCTAGAAATAACAAATAGAAAGGCAGCATGGTGAAAAGTCTGGGTTCCCTGGGATTAGGCCCTGAACGCATTCCTTCAAGCAGTCTCTCAATTAACACAGTCCCTGGCACCTCGGAGGAGATCAACTATTTGTGATGAAGTGGTTGAACTTCAAGCAATCTACAAGTTAAAGTAGGACTTATGACAATATCAAACTCCCAAAATTCTCATTTGTTTTCTAATCCTCTGCAGTTTGCTTCATCTTTTCTGTGGACATTTGTAAAATAAGAGATCTGAAAGATCACTCAGAAATCATCCCAGTATTTAACACACAGGCACTGAAGGACTTATACCAAGTATATATTTCATAGAGAAAAGAGTCAAGATCAAACACAGGCTTTATGTCACCCAATTCTCATTCTTTCTGGGAACCAGTTTTTTCCTACAAGGCTCTGCAGGGTTCCTTAATTCATGACAAACTTGTGCATGTTCTCCCTGTTTAATGACTGCCTCTCCTTCATCTTCTGTACATACTCAAGTCACAGATACCCATATCCATAGATGCCTTAATATTCTACATGGATTTATCCTCCTCTGGTGTAATATCATATACTAAGCTTCATGGATTTATTATCTCTGATGTTTGTCAAATGTTTATTTCTGGACTGGCAACATAAACTAGCAGTATTGCATGTGAAGTACGCACAATGTCCTGCGTTCAATCCCCAGGACAAGAGAAAAAGCCCATGAGGGTAAATTAATTTTTCCAGTAATCATTTTCCTATTGAATTTTAAAACTCAGAATGGTGCCTGTCACATATTAGGCTCACAGAAAATATTTTTGGAGAACTTAAAGAAAATAATAAATGAGTTCATTCCAGAGAGAATTTTTGGACATGCATGATTTGAATTTCCTAAAGCATATAAGAATGAAAACTTCTCCGATTATAGAAGTCAACATAGCCTCATTTATTTTGAGGATAAACTATTGTATGTGAGTAGCTAGGAACTCACAGAATAAAGACACAAGTCATGAAGGAAGATCTTAGGGTTTCTTTATAGTTGTTCATATACTCTAGGACTACAAAAACTGGACAAATAAAGGGAATAGACACTTCTCGAAAAAAGTATGAGTGGCTAATAGTAACATTAGAAATGTCCAATGTCCTTAACCATCAGAGAAATACAAATCAAAACAACACCGAGCTTTTATCTTACTCCAACAAGAATGGCTATCATCAAGAACTTGAAGAACAACCAATATTGGTGAAATGTGAGGAACAGGGGTATGCCTCTACATGGTTGGGGGGGCTGTAAACTAGTACAACTGCTATGGAAATCAGTATGGAGATTCCTTTCAAAGTTGAAAACAGACCCAGATATACCTCTTCTCGGCATCCTTCCAAAAGAACTGAAGACATCATGCACACCCATGTTTGTAGCAACATGATTCATAGTAGCTAAATCCTGGAAACAACCTATGTGTCCATCAATGGATGAAACTGTGGTGTATCTACGCAATGTCGTACTACACTGCCATAAAGAAAGTTCAGGTGGAAGCACTTGTAGGAAGACAGACACACCTGACCTCATAACGCTAAAGGAAGTAAGCCAGGTGTGAAAGTTTAAGTATCACAGGGTCTCGCTTATAGGAGAAACCCAAAATATAAGTGACAGAGCAAAATGAAAGAAAATAGGAACTAGGGAGGTAGACTTCTCAGGGATGGGAAGGGGAACTGAGGATGAGGAAATGAGGCAGGGGAGAAAAAGAAGGAAAAAGTATCAAAAAGTGATAGGCACACACAGCAATTCCCCAAGCTGTGTATAATCAGTATATAAATAAATGTGTTGCAAACACACACACACACAAAAGGAGGAATAGAAAGAAAGATCTTAAGGCCACTGTGAGAAACACTGTGATTTAAAGCTTTGAAGAAGGCTGTTTCAGCAAATAAAGCCAGAAAGAGGCAGAGGTCGTTACAGCACGGGAGCCAGGAGAGCAATTCGGTGTGGGGTTGCCGGATGCCGTACCAGGAGCATCGTCAGGCGCGGGGGTGATCGATGACCCGCACCTGCAGCTCCGTTTGGATGTGACAGCAGCGGGCGTCTGACTGGCGCGGGGTGAGTGGGAAGTGACAAGTGGAGGAAAGACAGCACCACTCGTTGCTTGAGGCCGATTCCCACAACACTCTGCTGCTACACCATGAACTAAACGAACCCAAGTATGAGGTGTGGTGGTTAGGATGGAGTTTCAATTTGACTGGCTTTGGGACTCGCCCCAGGATCGGTGGGGCATGCCTTTGGGTCTCCACCTAGCTCTGTGATCCTTCTGCTCTGGGAAGGCTCCACTGATCTGCACCCCCGCACCACGGTCGAGCAGCCTGGCTTCCCACGCCCTTCCACCACAATGCCTCTCTGTCTTGGAGCTATGTGATCACAAACATCAAACCTCACCTCCTTTAGGTTGTGGGTCTTGGCTATTTGTCTCCACACCCGAAAACCTGACTAATGAGATGCGTGGAGGTCGTCAGTGGCCAGTAGGAGTGGATGCCTGACAGGAGCTCAGTGAACCATAGTGGGCAGGAAACACCATGCCCTTGGCAGAGACCTGATCCCGCTACCCCACTGTGACATGGCTGTGAACCGGAACAACCATGACTTTGTTTCTTCATATATAAAATGGAGATAATACACCTGCCGCAACTATTTCGCAGGGTTGCCAAGATTAAGTGATCTCAATAGGTCACTTTTTCTATAGTGTAAAATACAATTCTACAGAGAATATTATTATTTTTGATAATAATTATTCAGCTTTTCTTCTGCAGTCCTCAGGACTGAACTCAAGGCCTTTGCACTGAGGTAGATCCCCAGTATTTATTTATTTTTTCATTCATTTATTTTGAGAAAGGTCTTGTGAAGTTTTCCAGGAAAGACTAGAGAGGCTCCTATCTCAGCTTCCTAGAATTCTGTGATTATCTCAGCTTAACTAGTTTCCAGAAGTTAAAAAAAAAGTCATATGGATGTTAATGTGTGAGCTTTGTCTCCTGTCATCTAGGACTGCCTGCAGTGAAGGTCACTTCTATCACACAGCTATTAACCATTTCCTCCCGCTTCCGTTATGAATCCATTGTACAGGAATAGGTACTTCATGCACCGATCAGAACTACACCGTCTTAGATAGTTAGAATCAGCAGCTACCAGGGCATCAGCAAGAAGACAAAGGTTTGGCTCACCCAGCCACTAAGGCAGCATCAAACTCTGGCAGGCTTAACCCTCTGGCCCAGGCTCCCAGCTCTCCAAGCTCAACCCCAGCCTGCAGCTGCCAGCTCTTCTCTGGAAACCTGCAAATGTGCATAAAAGCCCCACTGTTCCTTGAGTACCTGGAGGCCCTGGCAAACCACTAACAATAAAGAGAGAATGACAGTTTAATCATAGTCGGCCTCAGCGCTGAAAGGCCTGTAGCGAAGGCAACGAGAAGGAACAACAGGAATCGGCAGCTCTGAAAATGGCTTCCTGAGGTTTGCCATCTCCACATCTGTCACGAAATTCCGAGAGGTGACGGGGCTCTGCGAAGTGTCCTTCACCAACCTCCCGAGGAAAATCTTTGTCGTCTTTTAGACTCCCGATCTCCTCAACTAAATATTTCCACGTTTTCTCACTACCTGTTGCCTTTTGTAGCTCATGAATTTTTCTCATGACAATCTACCCCAAAAACTTCTAAAGCATTTCTGCATATTAATTGCTTAAGCCAAATCAAATTCATAACGGCTGCTTTACTGGGATGTCCGACAAATGTCACCGTATCTCTCTTGATGAACATTCTGCAGTGCCCTGTGAATTTGTCGGAAGTTTGGTGCAATTTAGGCAATATGGTCCCAGATCCTGTCTTTGTTTGACTCTTTTACTCTGGTAGTGTACAGTTTCTTGAAATTCCCTGCAAAAGGGTATGTTAGAGTTCGTTTTTTGGAGTCAATAATATTTAAATTTTTCTTTATTCCTCTTTGCTTGATGTTTTTCCTAAATATATATTTTATATTACTTTAAAATATGTGGCAGATAGAAAGCCAATAATAGACAACCAATATAGGGACCCTTGTAACAGTCTATTCCAAGTTTACCAATGAATTTCCAGTACAATTAGTTCCATCCTTTTAAAAAAACGACTAAAAATGTGATAATTGGAAAAGTATAAATGAAATCCAATTATCAGAGACTATGGTGCAAAAAAATAGAAGAAAATGTATCTGCTTTGCCATGTAGAAATGGAGGAAATTTTGTGGTTTGGATCTAAATAATGCCATCTAATTACAATATTGGCATTCATCCTTTAAACTAAAAAATACCGCTTCAAGTTTTAATGATATTGTCAATAATGCGGCCAGCTTGATCTTAGAAGGTAGACTGTTTTATCACACAAGAAAGCCATACTGTATTTATGGTGTATTAAATGCACAAGCCAATAATACAGAGGATGGAATAGTGCATCAATCCATAAGGGGCATTGCTTTTAGTTTAGCAGTAAGTAAAAGATAACTCAATATTTATCTTTTAAGGATGCTATTTTAATAATGACCCAGTTGTCCTATGTCCATGATAAAGTCAACCACTCAAGCACACACACCATGTTCTCACTCCAGTGAAAAGGACAGTGTCTGAGTCCTGTTAGATCATTGCTAAGAAAGCCAGCCTCTGAGCCTCGTGTCCCTAGTGAGTCCCAGGACTTTGCCCTTGATCCTATCTGAGGGCCAGCTCCATGCAGTTATATGGAGAAAAAATAAACGGGTGCAACCTCATTATTACAGCAAAGAATCAGAAATGAACACCCTCATCTGGTGCAACAAAGCAGGGTATCATATGCTCATTTCACCAGCTTGGATTTTGTGTCTTGAATGTACACCTTCTCAAAGTGGGAGCATTCTAGCATCCCAGCCACCCACCTGCTAATACAGAAGCTGCATGATAAAATGACTTCTAAGTAGTTTTCTATTATCATCTAATCCTCAACTGAAAAAAAAATGAACCTTCTCTAATGCCTGTGCAGAACTCCTCAGTTTCAAAAACAACTATCATTTTCAGACTCCCTTACATGTCCCAGCAATCTCCACTTCCCCAGTTCTTTGCATGCTACTGTGTGCTCGGTCTGCTCTAGCGTAGGACGCGTGAAGCTGTCCACAGTCCTTTGTGCAGTTCTGCCAGCTGACCATGCAGGGGTCTCCCTGCCCTCACCCTCGGGGCAATTCTCAACTAGGGTGCAAGTTTTATTTCTGTTCTCTTAGTAGCTGAGTTCACATTGAGCTCACCATGACACAACCTTAAGGAAGCTTCTACCCAGTGTCCTCGGATGCGTCCCAGGCTCCCCATCTGCCTCCTCCCCAGTCCTTTTGGTAATTCAAGTTCCAGAATATGAATTCATTCACGGATACTTGCACTGACATTACTGCTGCTGAGTAAGTATTCCTAAAGGCTGCTTTTGCTCTTTCTTTTCCCAAAGAAGTTCCATGATAATCCCTTGGGATTTCAGACATCAGTTTCCAGCTGCTCTTTCACTGGCTCCTCTTTAACCATAAGAGGAAAATTTCTGTTGCAACTTAATCACTAAGTTTCCCAGGCTGGGATCAAACCCATGATCCTCCTGCATCAGCCTCCCAAAGTGGGAGGGCTACAGACTCATTTCTGCTTTTCTTTGTGAAAGAAAGACACATCCCTCCTTTTCAGGAAGCCGTGAAGATGCCCTGACTTTTCCATCCCTGTCACTGAGGTTGTCTGTGTCTTACTTATATTTTTTATTCTTTCAACAACTTCTTTTTGTAGGCTACTTAAATTTTAATATGGAAGCTGGATGCAGTTTTATAGCTATGCTTGAAAGGTTCCATTTCAAACCGTTTCAAAATGGAGCAACTTTAAGTTCCAGAGCTGAAATGTTAGTAAAAGAGGCAAGAATGTGGCTGGTTTCATCACACAAATAAATGGAACATCAGCCTAAATATGCGTGTTCAAGACAGAGTCTGATGCACCTTAAGGAAATACCCACATTCCTGAAACCTAACTAAAAATAGCAGTAGGACACTTAATATTTATAGGTTGAAAGGCTTTGTATAATCCACAAATAATGGTTGAAGCGCTATTATGTTCTCTACTTTATAAATGTTAACAAAGTAGCTGGGGGGGGTAACATTTATACCTTCTGGACACATCAGTTAGGTAAAAATAATTACCTTCACATGACTTTACTGCCTACATATTAATTACCTACCTATAACTTTTATTTAATCCTCTCAACAAACATGATATTTCAGCCAACCTAGTATTATGGCGCTTTATAATCTAAGTTTTATAAATGAAGAATCTGTGAAAGGAGATATGCAGAGGTCCCAGAGCCTGTAAGTGCCGCCCACCCCCCGGCTCAGCTGTATATGTGCAGACTTCTAATCCAATGATCTTTTCTTTGGGTTCTACCGTAAACTCTGCACCATCTTTCTGTTTCAAATTTATGAAAAGAATCTAATTAGAAGGCAATGTTTTATTTATCATTTCTATTCTGTAATACACTGCATTTATAATTCTTATTGACTTTTTATTTTTTATTGTAGAAAAACTTAAAAGCTAGGTATCTAATTATCAACAAAAATATTAGATACAAAGTGTGTATGTCAAACATCACAGGAGTTCATGGCTAGGGAATAACGGGTTGTTAGGGGCACAGGAGTGGGCACTCATTTGCAGCGCTTACACATGCCCACAGTTAAGTACTCCTGTCATGGTTGGTTTTGAACCACCTAGAGGATGTCATTGACTTCCTATTGTCTGTGGAGTTAGGGAGTGATGTGCCTATCAGCTCTTACGGGCTACTGTTAGCTGCTACCAGCTTTCACTGATTATTTTCTGCTCTAGGACAGTTTGTCAAAATTAGTCACACACTGAGCTGACATCTATTGTTTTATTTTTCCTTATGGCCCTGACAGAGAAGTAATTTACATGCAGTGAACTATATTCATTTGAAGCGCACAATTCTATTGTTTTTGACAATTATACAGATCCACAGAACCACCCACTATGTTAAATATAAGTTTTCTCCAATGTGCTCCATTCAGCCTATCCCTGGCAACCACCGAGTTAACCATTTTATGCCAGTGGAATTATGCGGAGAATGGTCTTTTGTATTTGCCGTTTGGAATTCATCCACGTAGTACATCAGATTGACAGCTGATCTCAATTTGCTGCTGCCTCACATTCTGCTGTATGGACGTACCATGGTGTGCCTTGACAAACATCCACTTGGTGCCCAGTTGACTTTTTGCCAAGTTTCAGCTATTGGAAATACACCCTTTGTGAAAACTAACATAGAAGTATGTATAGGGACATATCACTTCATTTCCCTTGGTAAATCTATAGGAATATAATGACTCTCTGAGTGTCTATTAATCTTTTTACAAAATTACCCAAGAGTTCACAAAATGGCCCTATTATTTAATTTTCCAACAACACTTTAATTGTAGTTGTTCCAATGAGTGGATAGTTGAACCTCACTGCAGCTCTCATTTGCATTTCTCTGATTATTAATGATGTGAATTATTTTTCTAGATGTTTACTCAGCATTTATTTCTTTTTGGATTTTTTTTCAAAGTGCTTATTTAGAAACATCAGGCCATTTGTCTTCGTACTGTTGAGTTGTAAGACTTCTTTGTATATTTTGAATACTAGGGAAAACATTGACTTTGGACTTTTCAGAGAGCCGGTAATCTTCTATCCTCTTTGTTTTGATAAACATAACTGTTCCATGAGGAAATTAGAGCAGTCATAGCGATCCTCACTTTCAATATGAAGAAACCTTATTTTAGGTGGGCAGTACAGCTTTATTAAGTATAAGCTCAGGTTGTAAGTGTAAGCTGCCAAAGCTCAGACTGTGACAAAATTTTCTAACTTAAGAATCTTGAGTGAGATAAATAAAAACTTCTAAAACTTAGTTTTCTCACGGACAAAATGTGAAAAATAATTGGGTCTAACTTAAAGAGCTATTGCAGGATTAAGTAAGATAATGTTTGTAAAATATGTGGAGACAAGCTCTAACTAAAGAAAGGATGTACGTTCCCTTCTCTGTACCCCACCAAGCCCACATGGATGTATACGGGGGATCAAGGCAGAATAATGCTGACCCATTGTGGGAATCATGGACGTGACCATGGGAACTTTATTCTGTTAGGTTTTTGTTAATTTTCTTTTTTTTTTTGTTTCACTAACACAGAGAAATAAATTCAAAACAAAGAAAGGCAGTATTAGAAATGTAGAGATCCCTCCAGATATGGTGTGCCCACTTCAATTTAACCACCCTGAATCCAGATCATTCCAGACTGGTAGTGAGAACCTACTGCATACACAAGCCTGTCTTATTATGAGGGAGCAGAGGGCTGAGACAGGCCTATGGTGACATGGTACAGAAGTAGGACACAGGGTGAAATTAAATCTTAATGGTGACATTAATTAAACAAAATTAACCTGGTAAAATCAGTATCTGAGCAGTTTTGGACAAAATCTAAGTTGTCTTTCCCTCGATTCTTGGAATTTTGTCCCAAGTCCAGCTAGTGAGTGTGACACAACAGGTGTGTGATGCACCCACACACACAAGCCCCTGACTTCCAGGCGTGGGGCCTCACTGCGCAGTGTTGTGCTGTAATTCTATGCTGTTGTCATTCCTCTCAGAAAGGAAATCCTTCTGATATTCACACCCTTTCTGCCCATGGAGATCTATTTTGTTGACTGATGGATGACTTATTTTGATAGCCATCTAAAAGAATTTTGACTGGCAGAGGTGGGAACCTAGGAGTGCAGCCCGAGAAAGTGCAAAGAAAGACATCAGGACACAACGTGCATGACATGAGGCTTTCATCCTGACTGTCCCTGTGGAGGAGCAGCCAAGTAGGAAGAACGGGAAGACTCGTTAAGGGAAAGATGCTGAGAATACTAGAGAGCAGGTTGGGGAGGGAGGAGGACTTCCCTGCCAAAATCAGGCAACATCAGCAAGTGGGCGTGAGACACAGGCAGGACCGAACCACAGAGGAGGCACTGGAAATATTTTAAGCGGCAAATAAGAATATTCTGACCCAGAGACATAGCAATATACAGAAGTAGCAAAGGTCAATACTGGAGACTGAATGTTGCTACTTGTAGCAGGGTGCTAGAAAGAGTCAGAGGTGCGTCTTGGGCTTGCACAGAGTCTCGGAGGGACTCCCCTCACTGCCATTCACAGGACACACACTTGCAAAACAGAAGGAAACATTGGTAGTTTGGGGTGAGAGGGCTAGGAGGGTGATAATGTCATTATGGACATTTTGAGACTGAAGTGTAGAAAGGTCATCCTAGTAAAAGGGCACTGAAATGAGACTAAGAATCAAAACGGAGGCAAAGATTGGAAACAGAAAACAGATCCAGGCCCCACACAAACACAGCTAAGCTTCAAAGCCAGGAAGGGAAGCATTCCTTTAGGCCTGGAGTCTGCAGGCTACCGCTTACGGGACAGATTTGGCCTGCCCCCTCTTTATTTTCTTTATCTACTTTTTATTCTCAAGTAAGTGTATATTTATACATGACTATAAAAAAGATAAAGAGAGACCTATACAACCTGTCCCCAGTTTCCTACAATAGTAACCTCTTGCAAGCTACGGTACAGCATCATAAACAGAATGCTGACATGATATTGTCTAGTCAAAGTACTCAGCTGTCTCCAGTGGTTTTTGTGTTTTTCTTGCATGTTTCTTTATGTGTATTTATTTCTATGGAATTTCCAGCACACACGTAGGTTTATACATTCACAACCAAGTCCAGACACAGAACACCGCCACTCCCGTGAGACTCCCAAGTCCTTACATGGTCTCCACTTCTAACCCTGGTACTAATTAGTTCTCCATTTCCACAATTTTCTTATTTCAAGAAAATGACATTATATGCATCTTGGGTTGACTTTTTCAGGTAATATTCTTCCCCAGAGATGTGTTCAATTTGTTAGGTCTATCAAAAGGTCATGTTTTTTCACTGTTAAGTAATATTTCATGATATGAATCTTTCTCTTGGTTATCTTAGGTATTTCTTTTATGAATAAATCTACTATCACAGGTTTTTGTGAGAATGTAAGCTTTCCTTTTTGACATTAATGGTCAGAGTACCATGGATGGGTCATAAGATAATTGCACGTTTACTTTTATGTTTCTACTAAGCTGTTTACGCAGTGGCTGCATCATTTTGTATTTCTACCAACAATGTCTGACTAATACCCTCCCACCTATTTTTATGAATAAAGTTTTATTAGAACACAATTACACTCCTTTGTTTGCGTATTGTCCATAACTCCTTTCACAACACAGGGATGGAGTTGAAGAGTTGTGACAGATAACGTATGGTCCACAAAGCTGAAAATATTAGGTGACGCTTCACAAAATAAAGGTTATAGGCCACTTCCCTAAGAATTGGTGTCTGCCTGTAGACCAGAGTTGCACATCCTGGGCTGGGTGAGGCTTGTCCAAAGCAGCAGGATGAAGCAGACTCAGGGGGCCTGACTGTCAGGCCAGGAGAACCAGGGATATTGAAAGCAGTGGAGCCTCATGCTTTCATCCCGAATTTGAGAGGGCTGGCGCTGAATTCTTATGAGTTTGATTACTGGATTGGGGAAATTCAGGATGGATTGGAAAACTGGATGGAGGTGATGCTTAGAAAAGTTGTCTGGGCCACAATATCAAATGGGAAGAAGTTACTGCAGAAGTGTCACCACACAGAAAGTAGGAGGTGATAACGACATCAACCAAGATCATGAGGAATTATCACATTCTTCCAATCCTAAGATATCACCAATGATCATGAAGTACATTATGTAAATATTATTTACTATATCAATTATTTAAATATCAAGATTTTAAGGGAAAGGGAGCATGAACTTTGAAAATTTTTAAATTAAATTTTAAAATGCATGCAGCTAAAATTTGAAAATGTATGTCTGAGAGCAGAAGACAAGTAGGTGTCCCAGTGTTGCAGTGAAGCAGGCATAGTAAGTCTCTAGAATTATAGGACATAAAGTCCTACAGGATGGTTTACCATTAGGATAAAAAATACTGGAAC
Source organism: Ctenodactylus gundi (assembly GCA_004027205.1). NCBI lineage: Eukaryota > Metazoa > Chordata > Mammalia > Rodentia > Ctenodactylidae > Ctenodactylus > Ctenodactylus gundi. Next base: position 217,693 of record PVKB01000438.1, read on the forward strand.
AGAAACTAAAATCTTGAGAACTCTGATAATACTGACCATCTTTTCAGAAGCCACCTCGCATAGGAAGTTAGTTGACTTTTACACTGGATCACTGTTTCTTTCAAAAATTTGCTCAAATAGATGTAACTATTTCAATTTTATAGGCTTAACAATGGCAAGATAGTTTGTTATAATTTCTATCCAGAATAGCCACCCAAAGTCTCATGTGATTACAGGTGGGGCTCTTGAAGGTGTTTAGACCATGGAGACACTTTACTTACTGGTACCTTCACCCATGGATGAGTTCCGTAGCTTAATGTGGTTTTAGGAGGTGGGGCCTGGTTGAACATGAGTCACTGGGAGTGAGACCTGGAAGGATATCTTCTCGTCCCTTCTCTTTCTGGTTCCTGGTTGCTGTGAGATAAACAGCGTTTTTCTGCCGCTCCATTCCACCACGCTGTTTCTGCTCAGCGCTAGCTGACTGTGCACTAAGCCACGAGCCAACACCAACTTCTCCTTAGAGTTGCAGGTTTTGAGTATCCTGCCCCAATAACAGGAAAGTCACTAGTAACATGACTCTAGAGGTTTGTCTAAGATCATAAGACACAGAGGTAGCAGAGTAGATGCAAGAATTTAGCAGTCATCGTTGTCAGAATGCCCTAGGAATACTGGAACAAACATGGTGGGGAAACCACGTCCTATCATGTGATGGCACAGAGTTCACTCCACGTGCCTTTAGGAAATTCTCCATCTGAGCAGCCTGGTAGAGGTGGAGAACTAGATGAGAAATGTGTTGCCCTCCCTCCAACCACTTCTCTCTGTTTCTAGACTACAGGAATACAAAAGACACCGCCATTGGAAATCCAGGACTTAGAAGTCATGGTGAAGTTGTCTGCATGGAAAAAAAGAAACCAACTGATGAAGGAAGAATCAGCTTCCATTGGCCAGGGACTGCTGAAGTTCTTCTCAAGGACCAGTAGGTGGCAGGCAGGAGTAGAGAGGGCCTGAGAAGGCTAGGTCATTCAGACAGCAACCTGACATTCCTTGGGGTCTATCAACTCTCCTTTCTTTTCTGCTCTTAAATACTGGCTTGGGGGTGGGGGGAGGGGGTGTTGTTTCCATCAGACCTATGCTTGGAGCTGCTACTCTTTGTGTCTTAGCTCCTAGAAATCTCCCTAGGGTCTCCCCAGAACCACAGGACCTTTGAAAACTGGTTTTACTTTATAATTCTTGCTGGTTGGACAAACACTTTTTTTTTTTTTCTTTGAGACAGAGTCTTGCTCTATAGTTCAGACTGGTCCAGAACTCACAATGTACCCCAGGCTGGCCTGGAGCACACAGCAATCCTCCTGCCTCAGCATCCTCAGTGCTGGGATTAGAAGTGTGTCCCACCAGCCCTATCTTCTGGATATATCTAAATTTCTAATCTTGGAGTTTAGTTAATGAAAAGATAGTGACATTAAGTTTTATATTCATCCATGACCATCTCCCCAGAACTTCTCAACGCACTGCTTAGCTCCAGTGGGGAAAGCTCTGTTTGGTTTTTGTCACTTGCTTATCCTTCCGCGACATCTGTAACTTGGCTTCTTTGCAGGCCTCTCACAGCTTTCCCCTTTCCCTCAGCCGCGGGTTCGTGCAACTTGGATGGTTACATTAGATGGCCCGAGAACACAAAGGAGCTGGGAACAAATGGAACATTAATCTACAGACGATCAAGTGGGGCGCTTACGAGTGCACCTAGCAACTGAAAGCTCTCCAAAGGGCTGAGGGTCCACGAAGGCTGACCTCAGATAAATCTGGCCCTTGGCCAACCACTAAGAACTAAACAGGCATTTTGGTTGCTTTTTTCCTCCCTCTCTTAATCATTCAGTGGATTAAAAAAAAAACATATGAATGATTAATTCAGGCTCAAGAGGCTGGCTGTGATCTAATTCACTAAGGCTGGTTCTGCAAAACAAAGAAGAAACAAAACCAGAAAGAGTTAGGAGTGCTGGCCAGGCTGAAGGAGAAGAGGACACTCCTTGTCCTTTGTTGTCCTGGCTAATAATACATCTGAACTCTTGGAGCAGATCCCTAAATGCCTTGGAAATGGGAAGAAAAAAACAGAAACAAGAAAGGAAAGATGGAAACACTGAAAGGATAGTGGCTCTCAGGATAGTCTGAGCGTGTTTTACTTTTGTCAAAATTGCTGACTTTGTTTGGTCGGACATGATTAAGATCATTAAAGTGATTTCCCCATTTTCCTCCCTCTGGCTTTTAGCATTTGGCTTGCTGACGAGAGTTAAGAGGTGCAGTTGTCCAAGTTCTAAAGTTAGATGGAAACAAGGAGACAGAGAATCCTTGTGTGCCCGGGAAAATGGCTGATAAATTCAGCAAAATGTCTGACTCCCCTGTCTCCTTCACGCCTTTCCCTTGCTCCGTTCCTCCTCACTTCCGTTTCTCTGGTCAGAGGGAAGGCAGGCATTCTAACAACTCTCTAAAATAAATTCGTGCTCAATGTCTTGGTACTGTTAAATTTCAATGTATGCCAGCTCTGAAGGGACACGTGTATTTTGAACTAGAGGTAGCAGGCAAAGCAAGGACTGAGAGACAGTTTTCAACCTAATCTACTATGAAGTCAATAAAAAAGTCAAAAGCACAATTTACAAACCTATGAGCAAACATGGAAAGATTATTTAGCTGTTCCTGCATATAAATAATCTGAGTTTGAGTACTTGAGATTTCTGGTTGATTGGAATTAAATACTTGAAAGACCCAGACTAAACAAACTACAGGCTTCAGGCCCTTAGAAAAGTTAATAGGCCTGAGTTTCAGTTTGTACCCCAAGTGGGCCTTGTAAACTCACCTGATTCTTAAAAATCATGATTGGGTCCTGCCAGATGTAATGAATACCCCATGGATTCCGAATGGTCAGTTTTGTTACCACGAATGCTTTGTGACTGTAACTGGTACTTGTGATCGCGCGCTACACTTGCGTCATGCTCAATGTAACTATCCCTTCACCTACCCAATAAAAACCCCTGTTTCGCAATGGCTTAAGGCTCTCGGCATGGATCTACTGTGTCGGTGAAGTCTGAGAACCCGAGCTTAGGCCCACCCAAACTTCGAACCAAATAAAGGCTGCTTGCTCTTGCATGCGTGCCTCAGTCTCCTGGAGGTCTCTTTGGGGTCTTTGTGATCTGGGTATAACACTACCCACATTGATTAAATATCTGAAATAAATTATTGATATTAACTGCTTTGAGAGTTTTAGGATTAAAAATTACACAATACTGGTTGTGACTTTCCTCTTTCTAGGTCTCCTATTACCAGACCTTCAGGGAATTCACAAGGGCCTGGGATGCACATCTGGGCACTAGGCTAACCTCCAGCCACCTGTCCAGGGAGCAGGAACCCATGGGCCCAAATGAAGCTATTTGCAAGACAGGAGAGAGTGAAACTCCAGTGTTTTTCTGAATTTCCTATGGGCTATTGGCATTTTTTTTGTTAAACAAATCTTCCCAGGAGCACAGTAAACATTATAAGAATACAAGGACATTCAATATTTGCTTACAAAAGAGCATAGGACTCATTCATATCTTCTCCAGCATGTAGCATTTCCACATTTAATGGAACTTAATGTGGAAAATAATGGGAACTTGGGGGGTGAGAGGGGGTGGGCTGAAAGGAGAGAGGGGAAGGATCTATAACTTTGCCATGGTTTGTATACACCCAAAATGCTCAAGTTCGATGTGAACTTTGAATTTTTCACTTATGCATATCAATAAAATGGGAAAAACATACCACTATTAAGTCCACATCCTGATGGTAATGTTCTACATACAAATACAGTTTTTTGCAAGACTCAGCACGATTTACAGGTAAGAAAATATAGGGTGTCATCTAGCTTTTCTAGGGGCAAACTCCTCCACTGGTGTCTAGGCACCTCTCATATCAGCCTCTTGGAAGGAAAAGCTCATAGTGGTAGGGGTAGATGTGAACTGCCCACTGCATTTGACAACATCACACTGGAGTCATGACTAGACGTTAAATTCTAGAAATCGTATTTCCATTCTTGGGTTGTAGGGTCTCTAAGATGTGTGATTAGGGAGAAGTTGTCTTTCCCCTGTATGATCCAAGGAAGACATACAAGCCTAGAAATTAAAACTGTAGTTTGACAGTGATCTAACAACAAGATGTCACCACAAGAGCAGCGAGGTGTCGCCATGACAGTGCCAGGCCTGCCTTGACATAAGCATGAAGCCAGGCTAGAGAACTGGATTCAGAGGACATGTGTATTCCATTGAACTTTAAAGAAATTCAGTTCACTTTCTGGGAGTGTATCCTGTAGGCAATCAGTTTCAGAGAGTTACTTTTTCGTAACCTGGCCCACCTCCTGAAGATGGCCTGTCGCCATACGGCAGGGCTTCACTCAGAGAGAAACTCGGACTGTTTTAACCCCAGAGGCAGATGCTGTTGTTCAGGATGCTGTAAAGGACAGTCAACACTGACCAGGTGGATAAGCCACAGGGAAGACAGGATACTGTTATTTATAAGAACAGCCTGGGAGAAGCACATTTTCAGAACCAGAAAAGGTAATAAGGCTGACTTCCTTGGCTGTGGCTCAAAGGTCAAGCAAAGGTTCATTATGGCTTACAATGTTGCTTCCAGGCTTCTTGCAACGGAACCCACGTCCTCTTGGAAGGAGGAAGGGCTGTGTCTATGATATGCTTTGTCTCTCCTTTTGGGACCCACAATGAGGAGACATTTTTACGGGCAGGCACTGATGGTATATCCTGAGGAAACTGAGAGCAAGCAAGAGGGCAAGAAGAGAGCTGAGATCAAGGTAGCTCCATCCGATGACGCCTGAAGTGGCTCCCATCTGTCAGCCTATCACTTCTGCTACTGGGTGGTAAGTCCATCACCATGACACGCTAGCAGAGGAAGCTCATCACTATAGGACTACTCAGTGCCGTGTTTCTTAATGTTTCAGCATTTAACTAGGTATACATGACTTATCAGTAGATAAACTATATGTCCAGGCACAGGCAGTCCAAGGCACTGAATAACGCTGGCATTTGTAGGACACGGTTACCTAGTCTTTCTCCGAGAACTGTATTTTGGAGTCCTTTCATCCATGTCTTATAGCTGCAATAGCTCAGAAAACCTTTGGTGACTTCCTGTTCCCATGTACGTGTAATATTGGTTAGGGTTCTCTAGAACAGAATCAATGAAAAATACATGTAATATATAACTATACAAGATGACTTATGAGATAGGCTTACAAAATCAGAGAGAAGACAGTCCACTATGGCCACACTGGAGAGCCGTAGGACCCTGAGCGGCTCAGTCCTAGAAAGCGGGAGCTGAAGAAGCAGCAGGATCGAGGACGCAGTGTCAGTAGGAGACAGAAGGCCTGGTGGAGTTGGGGCAATGGGGAGAGTGCTGGAGGGTCAAAAGGGGGAAGAGATTGCAACGTTGAAGTGATACACATGTGCACAAAATGCTCCAGCTCAATATACACACTGTGTATCGATTAATATATACATATATATCTATATAAATAAAAGTAAGGGGAAACACAGACAAGAAAAGCTGAAGAAATTGGAATTTGATGCCCACAGACAATGGCACTATCAAGAAAAACATCTCCTCAAGAAGAACGGAGAGAAAATGTGTAATTTATGAACGGTCATGATTAAATCTCTCTCAGTGGCGCTGATTCCTTTCTGAACAGCTGAATGTTTCTTAGCCCCTTATTGTCTACTTAGGAACTCAAATCCCACATTGATTAAATATCTGAAATAAATTATTGATATTAACTGCTTTGAGAGTTTTAGGATTAAAAATTACACAATCCTGGTTGTGACTGGTTGTGAGTGGGTTTTTGTTTGCTTGTTTGCTTGCTTGGTGACAGGAATCAACCCCAAGGCCTTCAGATTCAGCTACATCACCAGCCCATTTTTTAGTTTTGATTTTGAGAGGGGGTCTCACTAACTTACTCAGATGTTCGGTCTGGGCTCAAACTTACGATCCTCCTTCCACAACCACTCAAGGCACTGGAATTGCAGGCAGGTTTTCTTAATTCCCCACAGATATCCCATTTCTTAGGATTCCATAAGACAAGTTTCAGCGAAGAGTAACTAGCCATTCCAATAGCTATCCACACTGCCCAGGAGTATATCTCTAAGATGTATCCTATGTCTGCAGTGGGATATTGATCTCCAGTTCTATGATCTCCAGTGGGTCTGTGGCTAGACGCTCACTAACAATTGTCACAAGCTTTCAGTACCACTGGGTAAAATACAAGTAAGTAGAAAAATTAGCTAATACAGGGGCTCCTATTGGCTCACTGCTTGGACCAACCCTAGAGATTTAGCAAAATCGAGTCTCACACTGTATGTAGAAGGCTTTATGCCCTGGTCTACAGAATTTACATGATTAAAAAAAAATCATCAGGCCATGATGGTATGAAAAGGAGCCCAAATATTACATTAGTAATTGTGCAAGGCAGAATCATGTCTTTGGCCACATCTTGCCACCCTAACTTTCACAGGTAAAGATGAGAACTAGCCTTTGTCCCTAGTCAAAGATTAACCTGAAGGCTTTCAGCTATAGTGGTGTAGCATGCAAGGAAACAGCAGAATCCACTACGTCAGTATTCACCAGTGGGAAATTTTTCTTAATCTTTCAGAATTAACAGAGGTGGACTAGGCTCTAGACCAACACCAATTGCCATGATTCTTGGGCTATGCTCAGTTTCTATAGAGATTTAGAAGGTCAGGTTATAAGGGATCCGCCCTCCACAAATTATCTTTTTGTTTCCTAAGACAAAAACTATAAATGTCTTCAGAGTTCGACTACGTCATATCAATGAACTAGGTCAATTAAAAGATGGTGTTACTGTGGTGAACTAGTTGAGCCCTCACAAAAAAATTGGAAAATCACTGTCAGCAACAAACACTGTTGCATTGTGGGAATGCTGGCTTGGCACTGCCTAGTATTTCACCTATCAAAAAAGAATTATGAAAAATGTGGAGTTTATTGTAGTTTATGTGAAATGTGATTATTCCTAGAACAAAACCCCTCTTCGGACTAACCGGAGGTCCTGGATCATTAATTTACTATCTCTGCTGACATGTAGCTTATTCTTAAGTTACAAAGAATCTAAGAAAAGGGAGAAATAAGTTAGGCTCACACAGGCCAAGTTTCAATTCTTTAAACTCCTGTCTCTTAAGGGATTGCTCAGTAAGCTACCACGTGAGTCTCTCTGGGTAGCTCCCCTTTTTAAGCCTAATCAGCATCTCCTAACCCTGTAAATCTGCCTGTTTCTTTGAGGAAAGGCTTCATATCTGCTTGGAAGAGTGAGTACATTTTATTGCCGCCAAGATTTCCTATGATATTTCAAAGATATCATTGCTGCCTTCTTGCTGCTCTTACTGGGTTTTTATGCTGCCATAAACATGCACTTGGGACAAAAGAACTTGTTTAGATCAAGCTCAGCCCTCTGGAGCTAAATCTGGAGTGTCATTACACAGTACCATAAATAATGCCTTCTCCTCCTGGAGATGGAAGAAGGGGGCGTGCTGGTAGGCGTGCTTGAGTGGCAGCTCAATCTCCTCTCATCAGGGCGTCAGCTGCCTCTGGGTTATGTCCAGGGCAAAACGGAAAAATGACTGTGGAGGAGAAGTAACTTTCATGTCTAACCAGAAGTGTGCGGAGTATGCCATCGCTTGCCCGGGCATCAACAACATTTTTAGTTTTAAGCTTTAATTATGCTAAACGGGAGAATCCAAAAATAAGTTAGATACAAGACAACAACAACAACAAAATTCACAGTCCTTTGAAGAAAACCCACTCTGGGAAGACGAGAAGATCACATGAAAATGGGCGTTCAGGGGTCACTGCCTGTTCCGTGAAGACTGACAAGCCGAACTGCGCAGGTGAATGAGCCCAGCCGTCTACAGGAGCATCATGGTGTCCACTTCAGAGACGAGAGTGAGCTAACGTTAGAGGTACACTGGAATCTGGGGTCAGTCACTTCCTGCACGCTGAGTAGACTGTCTTTGTCCAAGTGAAGTCATAGTGTTTAGTCAAAGCCACTGGCAAGACTCTCTTGAGGCGTTCTAAGGTTCTTAGCACAATTTCTCACACTCGAGATAAAAAATACAACAAAAATAATGGGAATCTGTCATGGTAGGGTTTTTTCCTATCCAAAAGCCATGGTCACAGTTGAAAAGCTGTTCCCATTGCTAAACACTGAGCAGGACTGAGGAAAGAGGCAGAAGTGGGAGAACATGTCGTTCAATTCTACAGAAGCACACACAGGCTCCAGGGTGACCAGGACTGTCAGTGAAAAAAAGAGCGGGGGACGGTGCGAGGGAGTGGGCAGTGGCTTTGTGATCCTGAGGCCAGGAAACTGCATATGGGATGGAGTGGCCTGGGGTCCGTCTCGAGAAAGCAGAATGGGAAAAATAATTGGCTGCTTGGCTACTAGGAATGGAACCTAGCACAGGAATCAGGGAAAGGGTACTATTGTGCCTTACTGTGGATGGAAACAAAAATACGGAAAAGACGAAACAGAAATCTGATGAACATGGCTCAGGGATTAAAAACAAAAACTGCCAAGCAAAGCCTGGTAATGACAGTAAAGCTAACTACACACACACACACACACACACACACACACACACACACACACACCTCTTTTTTTTTCTTATTGGGATGGAAATGGAATGGAATGGAAGGTCAAAGGGATTCCATGGGACCTGGCATACGGACAGGAAGGAAACAGAAACACTGAGCCAGAGACAACAAGTTTACTTCGACAGGAGAGGGACCAAGTTGAATGCCTCGCCAGCCTAAAAAGTCAAAGAGAAGATCTGCCCTTCCCAATTCTCTGCCCCAGAACAATTCTTTCTACATCTAATTGCCTGGACTTATCTTGAAGTACAAGGATAGGAATTAATTAGCTGATATCATTATTCTGAGGCCTCAAATTTAATCCCAAGAAAACTGAAGGTCTTGATGGCCCATGTTGTGTTCCCAGCTGGATAAAAACACTAAGAACAGCCTGTAAGAATTTCAAAATAAAGAAACTAAGATCAGGTGATCTCCCGGGCTAGGGCTTAAAAGCCTGAGAATGCTACCACCAACCATATTCCAGAACAAGAGGGAAGAGATGCATGAGACCTCCTTGAGCTACAAGAAGATTCCAGGACAGAAACTGACCCTGCAGTCAGAGCTGCAGAGCCATCCGCTTGGTTTCCAAAGCTGAGCAGGGCACGGCAAGGTGGAACACTGCTCATTCTTGCTCAGGCAGGGAGCCTCCTAAGTCTGCCCTCCCTCTCCACACTTCCCGGCAAGCTCCTGTGCTGTGCACAGCCTGGGCTTTTACCTTCAGAGAAGCCCGTTCATCCAGAAGCCTCCTCAAAGATGCCACAGACTCATGCATTCGAGTCCCTCAATTATTCTGAATTATAAAATACCAGAGACCTTCTCGGAATTATAATGCATTTACATCAGAATTTCAGGTAACTGACCTGGTTCTGCGCCTCTGCCTCCCTCCTCCCACTCGCCATAGGCTCCCTCTCACACTGGTCACAGAGTCACACCAGAAGTTTGCTAAGCACATCCACAGGGGGAAAAATATTTAGGGAAGAAGAATGTTTTCTCTAATTAAGGGAAAATTGCTTTAAAACACTTTAGTACAAACATTAATATGCTACTTATCTCTGCAAATATTAGCTCATATTGGAAGGAAAATAAGCTCTTGTGAATTAGAGATTGGCAAACTCCCAAGACAGTGTGCCAGAGGCTGAAAGTTTATCCAATCCTGGACAGGGTACTTGGTTTACTTTTCTTTTCTCTCTATCCCAGAATTCTGAACTTGATATCCTTTATCCACAGTGAGCCCTGACTTGCAGATGCAACACCTCAACTCTCAACAGAGCCTTAAGTGAAGTGCTGGAGTTTCCTCTCTCCATATTTGCCTTCCCTGGACCGTTGACTGGCCCAAGTGTGCATTCTACCACTGAACTAGCCATTGCCTGGTATCTGATTGTTTTCAGATGTGTGAGTGTGTGTGCCTCTGTGTCTGTCTGGTCAAGCTTCCCACAACATCACACACTGCTTGGTGGCATCAGCCGTGACTCATCAACACAATTACAAGGACCAGCAGCTGGCTGTTGGAGGCAGGCATCCATGCTGTGAGTGTGAATCTGTGCATCGTGCTCTACCACCACCTAGGTCTGCTCCTTTGAGACGTCATCTGACAGGACCAGGTTGACGTTTTTGTCAGGTCTCTTGCTTGTTGTGAAAAGGAAATGACTTGACTTCTAGCAATACGAAGACTTTGGGTAACACACTTGCCGTGGGGTAACATTTTGAGTGGCGGGGGACCCCAAAAGGCTCAGTAACCAAGATCTATAAACTTCTAATGCAATGTTTGAGAAATGAAATAACTGACAGTGTTTATCCATTTGAGTGCAGAGTGCGAAGGACAAGTCCTCCGGTCTTCTGACGATAAGAAACCCTAATCCAGGCTTTAATAACCACCTAACGAAGCGCACACGCTAATCTGCCCAGAAAGCGATGCCTTGGAAGCCACTATAAATGAAAGATCCCGCTCCAAGTCGTGGACTCAGTGGCTCCACAAGGACATGGGCCAGATGCAGAGTAGGTGGCCAGGGACGCTGACACAGACGTGCTGCATCTTCTAAATCCCCTTCCATGTTTGTGCACAGAGAGAAACCCTACTCTCTTTCCCAGCAGTTGGATTTGGCTTTTTCTATTCACCAACAAAGCCTGATATAATTTCAACGTGGCAATTTTTTTCTAATTATTTCTTTCCGAGACAGGGCTACATCACAGAAAATGGCAACCACTGCATCGTGCCTCCTGGGCACGGACCGAGCATCCTGGATTGTGGATTGGCAGGAGCACATATCAGCGGTTCCCTTGTCCCTTTTTGACTTCAGAATGTGTGGCTGTTTGGAAGACAAGAGTAACCCCCCACATCACCCTCCTCCACCTCCCCAAGACAGGCTGCCTTTCCCCTCTTCCTCCTTCAAGGAAAATTAAATGAAGACAGCTAACGAGCAGTTTTATTTTTTTTTCCAGCAAAGGTCAGCAATCCCACAGCAGCAAATTAATCCCAATTAGTAATGATATTTTGTCTTGATAAATGATGACACATTTGATTTACTGTGTTTCCGGGATGCAGGCAGCAAATGTTAATGATTTGGTTTGCTGGGAATTTATACTCTTGCTCATTTCCCATTTGCTGATCAGTTGCGGCTCGTGAAGACTTGGCTGCTTCGACTAATGAACTGAGAGCCTCGCAGGAATAATGGTGTGTTCTGCAAGCTTCATTTTTTTTTCATGCCATCTGTAGGAATGCAGGCTCTTCTTAAGGAAATATCTCTGGCAGCCAGAAAGGGGTGATTACGATCATATCAATGTCACTTATAATTTGTATTTCACCTGTTTAATGGCATCCCCAATAAATGAAGCTTTCTGCACAGAACAAAATTATAGCGAATTCAGAACTGTGTGTGTGTGTGTGTGTGTGTGCGTGCACGCGCGCGTGTGTGAGAACTCATGAATAGAAACATCTAGTCTTTCCTTATTTCCTTAAAATATTCTGATAGCAGTGATGCAGTTTACATAATGATTTATCTTCCCAGCTGGTACAACTTTAAATTAGACCAATGAGGATGTTTTCATGAGGTCTTCATCACCGAACACACCATCCTTTGGTGTACAATAAATGCAGGCTAGAGGAGTGCCATAGGCCTGTGTGACTCTTCAGAAAGCCTGCCACCCCTGTCCCCCGAGGCTGTGCAGATTCTAAGACCAGAACTTGTCTCCTAGGCAGTACCAAGAATTCCAGCCAGCAGGATTCCCAGGAGAGGGTCACCTCCCCCCCCTGCTGAAAGTCTGTGGCGCCTGTCACATATTGATACGATCACCTCTACAGAAAACAGACACAACTGGCTGTGACTTCAGGCAGGCTGGTGTCCTCACTGTTCCCACAATACAGGGACATGAGATGTGAGGGAGCATTATCCATCCTCAATGGAGAGCCGCAGCGTCACAGGCCACATTTACATTCTCCTTCAGGAAAATAGATGTTTTCCTCTCGTTCTTAATCATCGCTCTCACTATCATCTAATACACAATCAATAAACTTTGCTCCTCTTGCTCGAGGGGATGCCAATTACCAAATGCTAAATCGCTGGCCCCATGGAGGCTCCTTGCAATCTCCCTTCTGTCCCTGAGGCTTTGGCTCTGCCAATTCTGTTCTGTCCTATCCCTGACCCAACTGGCTTTGCCTTTGGGGTGAAGCTGACATCCTCTGCAGGGTCTGGGATGCAAATAGCTGAGGACATGTGACTGTTCATCAAAAGCTGAAGGCTTGGACGGGTGCAGGGAGAGATGTTAATGAGACAGCTTTGCCAGACAACTTGTTTGTTTCAGTGCACTCTGCCATTTTCCCAGAGACTTATTTATTTTTATTCTTGCCACAGTGTCGAGTAAGCGTTTGTTGTATTAGCCCAGGACTCTTGAGCAAGCAGACACTGGCATGAATTTAACCAGTAAAAAGTTTACAAGGGGACATGTTTATGTTCAAAATGGTTAAGAGAATGAGCCAGAAGAGGCTGCGAAGGGGCGTGGGGGGAAGCATTTAGGTTCTCCTGATGTTTAGTTTCAATTGTGGCAAACATGATCTACGTTTCCCTGGCCTCTCCTGTTCTTATGACATCATCCGTTCAAACATGTCAGGAAAAGAGCGAGTTCCACCTGCCCCACGTAGCACAGGATATGCGGGGTTGTTAGCATTACTTTCCTTCATGAAATGTGGCTTCCCTTCTCTCTGGACAATGTAGGCCAGGAGGTCCAATGTGAGGTACAACACTAGTCCTGGCTCACTGCGTTATCCTGCACATGTCCACTTATCATCTCAGGACTTTCATACTCTGTACTGTGACGTAAGGAGTCAGATGACAGTCTCTAAGCTTAAGCTACTGCTCATGAAACTACGGTCTACCCAGTGTCAAGGTTTCTGCAAGTATTTGATAATGTGATTTTGACCTCGCAAGGAGCTTATAATTACCATAATTATTATTATGAATACGATCAAGGTAGGCGTCTGTCTCCCCAGAGAGTCTCAAAGAACCCTCCTTTTACATCAACAGAGGGTATGACATGAAGACAAGAAATCTTATGCAATCTTAACTAATCTTAAATCGAAAGCAATATGTCAAGCACTCTGAAACACCCAAGTGATAACCTGATCATCTCTGTATCATCCAGCTGTGATGCCATGAAAAATTAGAATCATTAATAACACTATGTTTTAAGAAAAGTATTCACCAGGTCACTGTAATGGCAGTGCTGATATAGATCTGGGGGGCTCACTGCTGCATTTGATTTTGTCTTTAGCACGTTTGGACCTGTGACACACATTGAGCTCTCAGAGATGTCATCAGTGTTGCTCTCAGCCTCTTAGAAATCTACCACCTAAAGCCTCACCCTGGCCTGAGTCCAAATTTATCTCCTAACAAAATTCCCAAGAAGTTCAAGTGTGAATCAAACTTTGGAAAGCACTGCTCAGTTTAGAAGAGTCACATATTGAGAGATCTGAAATGTATCTTTAAGAACAACATACAATCACGTATCTGTATGCATACATGTAGGCATATGTCATGCTGAACCAGGTCAACCTGGTCTTGAAAGCCCTTGGTGCTTAAGACATGCCTGGCCCTTCTCTTCCTCTGTTTTCCGTCCCATCCCCATAGAGTCCTGTGATTCTGAGAAGCACATTCTATCAAAAAAATTATGCTTGTCTTACCTAAGGGGCTAGTTAATCTCAATTGTGAACTTGACCGGATTAAGAAACATTGAGAGTTGATCGCATCATGACAGTACTATCCTCATCAATGTAGTAACTTTAGAAGACTCTGTCTCAAAAAAAAAAAAAAAAAAAAAAAAAAAAAAAAAAAAAAAAAAAAAAAAAAAAAAAAAAAAAAAAAAGGCCTGAAGATGTATGAAGATGTATGTGACTCAGAGAGAAGGCCCTGGATTCAATCCCCAGTACCAAGATGAGAAAATAAGCTAAATTAATGGGTTTGGTTGAAAAGAAACTACTGTTTACAGTATACGTCATTTTCTATTCTTTCTTTGTCTTCTGAACACATTTTTAGGTTTAGAGTCTCGCCAAAAGGATGGAAATTAATCTTTACATATGAATCTACTGAAATATTAGATCAGTATCAGTGTCCCAGGCCACACTGGCTGGGGGATCCCAATGTCCCCTCTGAATTGGTCCCTTCCTTAGAGCTTTTGAAGAGCACAGTGGCAGGTTCTCTATTTTCCAAATTATTTTGGATGACAAGGTTTGTGCGATTTTTTAAGATATTCTTGTGAAGAAAGAATGAAAACGTTTACGTAAGCTGTATTTCAGGGTTGTTTGTGTAATTTCTAGTCAAGTTATGAAGAGTAGAAAAGCACACATCAGTGAAAAAATACTCCGTCATTCTGACTTTAACACATTACAAAATTAAATGTATACCGATTTTCCCTGTAGGAAGGTTGAGAGGACAAGAAAGGCCAGTTTCCAGGAGCACTGACACATCTGCATGCCAGCACGGAAATTAAATCCAAAAACATGTTCACAAGCAATGAAGCTGGAGACGCCAAAAGGTGCTTAGAAAATGCCAATTCTGAATATAGAGCTCATCAGGTTGACAGGAAAATGAAGTGACTTAAAAGGAACAAAATCAAAACAAGTTCTCATAAAGAGACTTGGGCTATCATGATTTCTGAGACAGGTGTTCTCAAGAAAAAAAAAATTAGATAACTCCACATGGCACTGTTATAATTTTAAAAACTGGAGATTATGTAAGGGGCCTATGGCACATGGCAGAATATCAAGATCAAGGAAATTTGCCAAGTAGCTTTGTTATGTCTTGTGCTAGAATTTTGGAAAGAAAGTGTGGCCAAGTGATCAGGCACCGTCATCTCTAAGGCCACCTTGTCCTATTTTAGGGGCTTTATGGAGCTAGGAGTCAGCAAGCCATTCAATATGCTGGTTTTATTACCTTAGCTGTTTGGACATGAAGTAAACACCGTGGAAAAGCTCAAGTGTGGATTTGGGTTTGAATTATAAATCAAAACACAGAGGTGGGTTGTTGTTAGAATCAGGAGGCAAAGGTGAAAGACAAAACCTAGTCCAATACACTACAGAGCTAGGTACCAGAATCTGTGCTGAGCCCCACCTCACCTCCCGCAACAGCCAAATGGCTGCCGGATTCTGAGGATTCCGTTTTGAGGGGAAAAGGAAGCTCAAGGCATTACTTGGACAGGTCCAGATTAAGTCGTAGAGAATTACCGCACAGCGTGACGACGACATTTCATAACAAGGTGGTGTACAATTAAAAAGTATTAACAGTAGATTTGAAAGGCCTCACAACAAGAATAGGTAAGCACTGGGAGGGGTGGATACTTCTGTGAGCTTGATTTAACCTTTGCAAGATGAATGGCTAACTCATCACACTACGCCACCTAAATACATACCAGGCACATTAGTCAATTGGAAATAAAATGCACTTAAGAGGAAAAGATCCTGAGATCCAGGGGAAATTATATATTATGTTTAGAAGATTGAAGACAAGAATCTCATCTAATTTTCCCTCAAAAACAATGTGAATAAGTGAAGAGCAAAATATTTAAATTTTTAAAAGAAAAATCCCAGCAATCTAGAACTCTATACACTATGAAATTGTTCCTCAAAAGGGAGGGAAATTTGTTTTCAGAACACACCTTTCAAGAAATGTTTACAGAGACTCTTCACAGAGAAGAGAAAAAATATAATCAGGAACTTCAAGCTATGTAAGGAAACTGAAAAGGAAAGGTAGGTAAAATCAATGTTCATTTTTTAAGTGATCTAACGAATAACTATTCAAAATCACTGCAAGAACCTAGCTGGTAATATGGAATGTTCTCATTCACACTTATGTACAAATAAAATCAATGTCAGTGTGATAGAAAAGACAAAATGGAGGAAATGGGATTATTTTGTTATTATAAGGTATTTGCCTGTTGGTGAGGTGGCGTCACGGTGTTTGAATTTAGACTTGGATTCACTGTAAATGCAAACTATGGGAACAACTAGAGAAAATGAGAAAGTATGATAAGAGAAAATAGAATAATGCTAAATGTTCAATTAACATAAAAACAGTAGAAAAATTATAAAGACAAATAACTAAGACATTAAATAAAAATTATAACAAATATCACAGATATTGATAAAACTATACCAATAATTACTTTGGATATTAATGATGTAAATTCATTAATCAGCATGAAGATTTCATTAAAGTTGGTGAGAAACAAGACCCAAATGTAGGTTGTCTAAAATAAAGACATTTTAAATTTAAATACACATATAAATTAAGTAAACCAGAAAAGATACTGTATATTATAATAATACTAATCAAAAGGTGAAAGTACCAATAGTAATTACAGAGAGTTATTACTTATTAAATTCTATAATAAAAAATTTATGAGGAATAAGTGAAATAATCACACAATGATATTGCACAACGGTACAGTGTCAATTTTCCAAGAACATGCCTAAGAAGAAAATCAAAATGGATGAGCAGTCGTATCTGGCTTTACCTGAAAAGCAAGAAGACAGCACAATAAAATACTGTAAACAGAAAAAAAAAAATCCTACTAGCTTAGAGTCTGAACTTGAGACAACTGTCTTTAAAAAGCAAAGGAGAGTACCACAGTGTGTGTAGCCACTGGTCTGTTGATGGGTATTTTGGTGACTTCATGTTCTAGCTACTGTTAGTTGTGCTGCTATGAACACGGGTATACATATATCTCTGTTGTATGTTGTTTTGGCCTCTTTTGGATATATTCACAGGAGGGGTGTCGCCAGATCAAAGGGAGTATTTATTTCTAGTCTTTTGAGAGCTCTCCATACTGCTTTCCAGAGTGGTTGTACGAATTTACACTCCCACCAGCAGCGCAGGAGGGTTCCTCTCTCCCCACAGCCTCGCCAGCACTGATTACTACTTGACTTGTTCACATAGGCCATTCTCTCTGGGGTGAGATGGTATCTTAGCGTTGTTTTGATTTGCATTTCTCTTATGGCTAGAGATGCTGAGCATCTTCTCATGTATCTATTGGCCATTTGTACTTCTTCTTGAGTGAACTGCCTCTTCATTTCATTTGCCCACTTTTCAGTAGGATCTTTTATTTTGATGGGCTTAATTTTCTTTAGCTCCCTATGTATTCTAGTCATGAGTTTCTTATCTGAGGTGTTGGTGGTGAATATTTTTTCCCAGTCTGTTGGTTCTTTATTTACAATGTTGACAGTTTCCTTTGCTGTGCAGAAACTTTTTAATTTGACAAGATCCCATTTGTTGATAATGCTCTTGGTGTCTTGTCTAGAAAGTCTTTGCCCACCCCTATGTCTTTTAGATATTTACCTATTTTGTCTTCTAAAAGGTTTAGTGTTTCATTTTTCATGTCTAGGTCTTTAATGCACTTTGAAAAAAATTAAAATTAAAAAAGCAAAGGAGAAATAAGGATCCTTCTACCCCAGTTAGCATCCCTCTATCAAAAACTAACAAATTTGGTAGGCGATAAGTACATCGGCTATAGCTGAACACAGCCACAGGCCCACTTAACAGGATACAATGGACACCCACAGGTGTGCTTTACGGAACACCAATGGCTACACATTCCTCTTCAGCTGACATAAGGTACCAAAATTTACCTAAGAGGAAAAAGAGAATCTCAGCAACAATGTTAAATCAATCAAATCAACAGTTACTATGCTTCAATGAAAAAACACTAATGCCAGATTGGTTGACTTCTAAATTCTACCAGCTCGTAGAAAAGGAACAACACCAATTCTGCACCCTTTTCCAAAAGACAGAAGTAAAAGGAAAACTCCTCTTCTCACTCTGGAAAGCTAGCTTATCATCACACCAAGACCAAAGAGAAAAGGTTAAGGTCTTTTAAGAACACAGACGCAAATATCTTCTACAAAATATTAGCAAATGGAACCCAAGAATGTATAAAAGGAGTTATGTTGTATCTAGGGATGCAAGTCTACTCTTAAATTTGAAAAATAAATTGGAATAATCTATCACATTGACAGAATAAAATGAAAAGTTATTAGGATACTATCAACAGATGCAGACAAAGTGTGCGACAAAACTTGGCAGTTCTTACCACTATGCCAGAGATTCTTAGAAACTAAGCAGAGAGGAAGCAACACCTTCATATTAATAAGGACAACTACAAAAGCCCTTTAATAATAATATTTAAAAATAGCAAGAAACTTGATGTTTTCCTGCTGAGATTGCTTAAATTATATGTGTTTTTAAAATTTAAAATGTCTTTATTGTAACAACAGACAACGTACAGTTGGGTCTTGTTTCTCACCAACTTTAATGAAATCTTCATGCCAATTAATGAATTTCCATCACTGATATCCAAAGTAATTTTTGATATAGTTGGATCGGTATCTATGATATTTGTTACGATTTTTACTTAATATCTTAGTTGACTTTATAATCTTTCTGTTTTTATATTAACTGACATTTAGCATTATTCTATTTTTTCTTAATGTATTAATTATACTCTTTCACTTTCTCTTGTTGTTCCCAGAGTTTGCAAAATACATTTACAATGAATCCAAGTCTAAATTCAAACACCATGACGCCCCTTCACTGGCAGGCAAACACCTTATAATAACCCAATTATCCCAATTTCCACATTTTGTCTTCTGTATCACACTGACACTGACAGGAGTCCTAAGCCATTTTGGAGTCAGTTTTGTAGAAGTCAATTTTCCCACAGACCAGAGGAGAGTGGGGGCTTGGAGCTAGAATCATTCTCGCAGCTCCACTTCAGGTGACTCGGTAATTTGGCATTAGAGTCTCATAAGAGCCATTCAACCTAGCCCTCCCGACACGCAGTTCACAGCGGTCAGTGCTCCCATACGAATCCAATGCCCCTGCTGATCTGACAGGCAATGAGCTCAACCCGGATTGTGAGTGATGGAGAGGAGCTGCGAACACAGGCAGAGTTCCCGCTGCTGTCCAGCGGCTGCTCCCCTTCTGCTGCGCGGCTCCCCTCCTAACAGGACTGGACACCTATAACAAAAGTTCTACCTAGGGCTGGGGGACTAGCTCAGCAGCTAAAGTGCCTGCCTAGCAAGCTCAAGGCCCTGAGTTCAATTCCCCAGCACCACATAAGCCAGGTGTGGGGTGCGCACCTGTAATTCAAGTACTTGGGAGGCTGAAGCAGAAGGATTTCCTTGTGTGTTAAGGGTCAGCCTGGTCTACCTAGTGAGTTCAGGAACAGACTGGACTACAGAATGAGGCTCCGAAGTCCTAGTTAATACCATAAGACAAGGAAAGGGAACAAAACTATACAGATTGGAAAAGAAGAAATAAAAATCATCCCCCGCCCTCTCTTTGCAAGAGACATAATTGTCTACCTAGAAAATCAAAAAGCTTAAACAAAAAAAATTTGTTTAAAAACCCTGGCTCTAGTAAGTAGTTGCATCAAGACTGCAAGGCACAAGATTAATACACAAAAGTCATTTGCTTTCTTGTATTCCAGCAATGAACTAGTAATTTAAAATTATAAAACACAGTATCAATTATACCAGACCTGCAAACATGAAACATTGAAGTATATATTTACCACACTATAATATCTTTAGAAAAATTATAAAGTAATAAGTAAATAGAAGTAAATAGTAAATAGAAGACATATACCAAATTTCACTAAATTTAACTTCATTTTCTACCAAAAATTCCTGTCAAGAGTATAAATAGATAAGCCACAGAATGAGAGAAAAAAAACAATCCTCAAAAGCACATCTTATAAAGAACTGTTTTCAGAAATGTACAAGAAACTGTTACTCTTATATTTTACTTAGCTCACAGTTTCCAAAGGTCTCACAAAGGTCATTCACGGGCAGCCAGCCATGACTGAAGCCCATGGCAGAAGCTGGAGAGCTGCTCACACCATTGCAGACAGAAATCAAGCAAAGTAGAAGCTAAGTGAGAGGAACCAGGTGACATTCGGAGGCTCAGAGGTGGAGCTTAATTCAGGAAGAAGCTGTAATCATGTTTCTTCTTCCTTCTTTTAATCACCTAATGCTGTAAGTTTGGGACACCCCCACGCAGGGAGGGTACCCCTCCTTTACTTCATGGCCCACATGTCTACAACATACACCTGAAAGCTCTGTCTTGGGTGCAGCCGCCAATCTCAACAAATTGATACAACCCCTCCAGATCAAGCCCAAATATCTCTCTCCCCCTGGCAGGCCTCACCTCCCAACAACAAATGGCTCGGTATACCTGAGAATTCTGGGTGACACTTCAGATTGAGCCCACAGCACGAACCATTGGAAGACAGTTTGATGGTGTCGTACAAAACTAAATGTGTTTTGCCAACACTCCCCAGGAATCACATCTTCTGGAATTTCCCAAAGGAAGCAGAATAGCTGTTCACACCAAAACCCACACACCCTATTTGTAGCAGCACCATTCATAATTGTCAAATTTGAAATTAAGCAGTTATTTATGAAGTGAATAAATAAACTGCAATGCTTGCAGACAATGGGCTATTTCTCATGGCTAAAAAGAAATGAGTTGGTTGCATGTCAGCCATGAAAAGATGTAGAGAAATGAATATTGACAGGTAGAAGAAAAACCCACACACACCCAAAAGGCCACATACCGTGTGAATCTAGCTGCAAGAGACTGAAAAGGGTAAAACTACGGAGAAAATAGAATGATCCCGGCAGTGTGGGCTGGAGTGATGTCTAGGTGAAGTGTGGGGCACTTTAAGGCTGTGAAACTGTGGTGGATGGTACTGAAACTATGGAAATGTGTCACTGTACATGCATGTAAACCTATAGAATGTGTTACGGTACATATATGTAAACCTATGGAATGTTCAATGCTATGAGGAAATTCTGACATCTACTACGCATGAATTAGGGTTCGCCGCGTCTAACCAACACCCACACCAATGAGGGTGTGGACAAGAGGAGAGGCCATGCCTTGTGGGGGGAGAAGGGAGGATACCGGAATCTCGAATTCTTCCCATGTAACTTTGCTGTTTGTAGAACTGCTGTAAGAATTAAGTCTAATCTTACACAAGAACAAGGAGAAATAACTTACACAAATGATTTACATTTCCATGTTAAGGAAATCAAGTTTGAAAAAGGTACACGCATCGGAGGACACAGAGAGGAAATATGAATAGAAGGACAGAAGTTTTAAAAACTGGAAAACGGAAGACCAACAAACATACACAAGGCCAAAATGCTGATCCTTATTACGAATTAATAGGATGGATGAGCTTTTAGCCAGATTCCACAGACATTAAAAAGGCGACTATGATATGTTCAGGACAACTTACGCCTACACATTTGACAACTAGAATATATGGGACCATTTCTTTCAAAACATGAAGAACTTATTAAAGAAGAAATAGATGATTAAATAGTAAATTATCTAGAAAACTGATTGAATATATAGTCAAAAACATGGTAAAAAAGAAAAATCCCAGACCAGACAGTTGTACTGACAAAACAACACCGATATTTTAAATTTTCTTAAGCAACATGATGCAAGATATATTTCAGAATGTTTTTTATGAATTCAGATTCACCCTGATAAGCTAAACAAACAAACAAAAAAAGATTTCAAAATGTGAAGCAGGAGAATGGGAAGTTTGAGCTCCACCATAGAAACTTAACGACTTATTGAGATCTTGTTATAAAATCAAAAGTTAAAAAAAAAATAGGCTGGAGATGTAGTTCAGTGTCAAGGTCCTGGGCTCAATTTCTAATATACATATGCATGTGCACACACACTCAGAGAGAGAGACAGAGAATCTCATGAAATAGACACAAAACACCCTATAAATACTTTTTAAAATTTCATCAAATGTTCCAAGTTAATACAATTCTATATACAAGTAATATATAACAACCTAATGGGTTTTGAACAAATGAGTCTTACTCCGGAAATTCAGGGCTGCTTCCATGTCTGTAAATCAGTGTCATCTGTTATTTCACCACACTAAAGTAGAAAGAAAACGATGATCATCTCAGTAAATATATAGAAATAGAGACTTTTCTCTACTAAAAAAAAAAAAGATCTTATCTCCCCAAATAAGAAAACAAATACTCAAAGCCCTGCTGATTTGTAGCTACTATCCCATCAGGAAAACCATTTATGGCAAGAACAAGGCAAACACTTCCATGGTCATAGCTCCTGTTCAGTCCTGTGTAGTATTCTAGCCAGTGTAACAGGGCATGAGAAACAAATTTTAGGAAAATACACATCTTGGTAAGGAGGAAATAAAACTATCTCTATATCTCTATGCTGGCAAGCTAACACTAGTTAGTGTTATTTAGGACGGGAAGAAACCAGTACAGCCAAACCCATTTTAATAAAGAACAAGCACATGATTTCAAGTTGGCTACAAATCTATTATAGTCAAGATACGATTTTTCTAAAATCAATGATATACAGATATATGGGAGAAGACAGAGAATGCTGAAATAGGTCCACACTTTTAGTCAATTACTTTTTATTACAATGGTGCGAAGACAAGTCAATGGGTAACGTATAATTTTCTCAACAAATGGTAGTAAAATCTGTATATTTCCTTTAGTGAATTAAAATAAAATTTAATCTATACCTTCAGTAATATGACTATTAGGATATAAAATAAAGTCTAAATTCATTTTTTAAAGTATCATAAATGCTACAGAGTAACATATTTGAGATTTGGGGATAAAAACATGTTAGAAATGATACCAAAATCATGTCTCATAAAAGAAAAACCAGCTATACTGAACAGCATGGAGCTTGGGAACTCAAGCCACCATAACAGTATGAATAAACAGGCCACAACTTGGTAGAAAATTCTTGCAAATCACCTATCTCATAATAGATTTGTATCCAGAATAAAGTCTCTCAAATCGAAATAACAAGGACAATAAAAAAAGGAACTACAAAAAAATGGAAAAAAAATATTTGGACACACACACAATGAGGTATACAGAGACAAATGAACACATGGGAATATGCTCAAATTATTAACAACCCACAAATTATTCCAAAGATCTAAGCCACTGCTTCTTGACTTCAGATAGCTCGGAAGGGCAGGCTCTCTAGATCCAGTGGAGTACTCCTCTCTCCCACCTGCAGACTCCGCTAAGATCTCAGGTGCAAACTCACTGCAAGCCAGTGTCGCCAAATCCCCAGTCACAGCTTGCATGTATGTGTCTACCCTGTGAGAATTTCCCCCGAACTCTTTATTCAATTCTCTACCTTAAAACTTATTTCAGAGATGCATCCAAAATGCCAGATGTAATTACAAGATCAATCACTAATCTCAGTGAGAACTTGGTTTTGATATGAAGAAGTTCAAGGGAAGTGGTTAAGATGCAAAAGGTAACAGAGATGTCAAGACGCGCATCCGCGTTGAGTTCTTAAGTAAGAGTCACATCCAGCACCGGCAATCCGAAGCTGGCTGGTGACCGCCGACTCAGAACAAGCAACCTGACAACTTTTACCACTGACTTATTTAGATGTCATTTTTCTTTGCACTCCCAGACACAATTTTGAAAATTGAAATGCAGTGTATAGCAAGGGCTACTTTATTTAAAGTTTAACATGAGCACGTAGACCGCTTCTGTTGAAATCTGCCTGCCTTCACCTCAGAGATCTAGTCCAGTAATTGGTTCGGTGAATAACTGCAGGACCACTAGCAGTCCCTGGGAGACATAAAACGTCATCCAGTCAGCCTGTGTCAGGTGGAACGCAACAGAAGCCAAATAAAGTTTGAAGTACTTGCTTTGATGCTGACCCTCAATATGAAGTTCAATATGAGAAAGGCACTGGCAAGAAATCTGGAAGTAATGAAGAAGCAGAACTCCGCACCTAGCAAGAGAAATCCAGATTTTCATGACATTTGTGATACACTTTCTGTGGATCTCAAAAGACAGCTGTTAGGAATACCTCTCGAAGTGCAAAGTGAATTTTATTTAGCACCTAATGGAAGAGGTGATTTCACAAAAATCGTAAGGATAAAATACCTGCAAGAGAAATGACAAGCCACTTGGAGCACCCCTGGCTGAAGGATGTAATGAATTACTATAATGTTACAAGGGAATTCGTAAGGCACTTGCTGAATTCATGACAGTTGGGACTTTTAGGAACACTTTTTAAATCTGATGGGGACACAACTATATTCATTCACGGGAGACTGAGCCTGGAGGTTAGCTCCTTGGAAGAAATGTCTGTTGGAATGAGATCAGTTGGTGTCACTGTGGAAAATAAAAATCCAGGAGTATTTTATTGGTTTTCTAATATTGGAAGAGACTAGGGGTCAGGGACTTTCCTAAGTCATCTTGTCAGTGCTGACAAGACCAAAATTGACACTATGTCTCTCAGGAGGTACACTGGGACACGGAGAAGAACAGCACAAAGATACAGTAAGCAATGCATTGGCAGACCGACGTGTGGACTTCGCTTCTATGTACAATTATATTGTTTCAAAACAATGTGAGTGCAATTCTATGCTTTCATCTGCAGTAAAATTACAGGACTTTCTCAGTACTTATGTAAGAATTTAAAAATTTCTTCTTCCATTTCCCAGAAAAAAAATTATGAAGTGGAAAATAGAAATATTCAGAGTAGAGATTATGGCATCCTCATATTAATATTCCTTCGGCTACAATATCCCTATTAGCTTAATAAAGAAGAAAATATATCCATCTTAATAATAAAAGCACAGAAGTGCCTATTCATTTCAGTTGCCCATGTTGTTCTTTGATTTTGAGGAGTCTATTTTTCTTCAGTTCCTTGCATATTCTAATTATCACCCTCCGATCTGAGGTACAGGCGGAAGTGAAAAGGCAGTTCTCAGACGAAGAATTTCAAATGGTCAGAAAATACATGAAAAGGTGTTCACTATCCTGAGCCGTCAGAGAAATTCAAGACAGAGTATCGCTATGACATCATCTTACCCCAGTGAGAATGGTGTATTTCAAGAAGTCAAACAGTAACCAAGGCTGGTGAGGCTGCAGTGAAAGCGGGACTCCTTTACGGTGAGACCATAAATTGGTACAATCGCAATTTACACAGGCAGTGGTGGAGGCAGCTCCTCGTGACAATGCACACAGGAACCCAAGTCTCGTCGAGTCAAATCAATTCAAGTGAAGCCCAGTCCCAGAGAAAGGACCCATCCCAGTGACCTGCCCCTTCTAGGACCAGCCTCAGGGTTCCACCCCTGCCAGGTATGGTTCTAATCCACCACACACCTGTAATCCAATCCACATGCCTACAACCGATCCCACCAGACCAGGCCCCCATCTCCCAGGAGCACACGGCTACACAGACGATCCACAACATCCAAATACGTGAGACTTTTGGGGGACATTCCAAATCCAAGCCATCACAGAGTATGCTCCGAGTTAAAGGTAGAGGTTCATTAATTTTACATATAAATATCTAGTTTCAATCACCTGTTTTTAAATTTAATATACTTTTTCTGTCAAATGACCTTAAGGAGCTGTTGCACTTTAACAGCAGGTTATGTGTGAGTATTTTTATTTCTAGGCCTTTCATGCTTGATTATGACTGCCCATCATTTCAAAGCATATATTGCTATGGTGTGGACCTGGCATGTTCTGCCGAAGCCTCCTGTATTTCGTAGTGGGATAACTGTGGAATGGTGTGGTGTTGGGAGGAAGGGCTTGGCTGGACCCTGGAGAGATGGTGTCAATGGGTTGAGATTGTGGTTTACCCAGGGAAGAGCATTCAGGTGTGTACTGTTGATTTGTGAGCCAAAAAGTGAGTGAGCAGTTGGGTATGAGAACCCACCTGGCAGCTTGAATTGAGTAAATAAAGGAAGAGGAAATATTGTTTAAGCTTCTTCCTGGGAAAGCTCTGGCCTTGCCTGAGTCTCCAGGTATTGCCTTGGTTCTGTCTCGCTAGACTTCTGTGTGTAATGCCATGTGCAGCTCTCCAGCCTCTGTAATGTGCTTCCACTGTTGCTGGCTGCCCTGAAGTGCTACGTAAGACCTTCTGAAACTGTGCTAAATAAGACTTTCCTCCCTTAAATCGTAGATGCTGGGTATTTTGTCCCAGCAATGAATATGTAACTAAGACATGTATTATGAGTCTGGATGGGTCTGGTTTTATTATTAGCTGATGTTTCTCTTAACCATCATGACCTTTGGTTCTTCATGTGTAGAAATTTTTATTTCATCCCATGCACTGAAGATACTATTACATTTTTGTTCCTTGTAGAGTTTGTTTACCTGTCAGAAAACTGTCAGAGAATACTGACCTTGTACAATCTTCAGTTTTGTTTCTGTTTGTATCTTTTGTTTAAAAATCATTCTTTTTCCAGGGATAATCTATTTGTCTTTAAATATGGTATTTACTTGCAAGCCATGAAAGTCCAAACTATTTACTGTGACCTCCTAACACGGCAATTTTTGAGTTCACATTCTTCTTGCACTGGGCTGAAATCTTAGACCAGGCATTTCTGTTTTTCAGCTACTGCTTATCTTGGGATAACTGGAGTATCTCCTAATACATGCAGCATTCAGGGTTTATCTAAGTCATATACATTCTGAGTTTGGGACCCCGCCTTGTTTATGGCAACTGTCACCTTTCTTTCCTCTTACTCATCAATAATCAGTGCATTTATTTGTTAAGTTTTTAGGTTTGTTCTTCCAATCTCTGTTTCCCTATTCCCTTCCTAATGCTGAGATATCCTATATACCTATAATTAGATAGCTTTCTAAATTCAAAGCTTTTTTTCAATTTTCAATTGAATCTCCAACTATTTGCTGGGTCTAAGGTGGGTCCTACTGGCTTCAGATATTTATTTCCCTATTTTCCTGTAAAGTGAAGTTTATAGTATTTGCTGTTTCCTTGTCATGCTGTATGCATGGGTAATAGAAGGTTTTATTTTCTCTTTATTGATTTGTTGTGTTATTGGAAGACCATGGAGAAATTAAAATAAATGTGACCATTTATATGGCTATTTTTATACTGTGTGAACATAGAATTACATTTGGAAAACACTTGGAAGTAGATTGCTTGCATGTTCAAAAATGACTGGAAAAGTAGAAACCACTCTCTTCCGAAGTTGTTGTCCAAGGGATAAGAAAAGGATTTCCATTTGACAGCAGGACTGGCAACAATGAATACCTCCTTCCTGTCCAGAGTTTGTGTCCAGTCAACTTAACAGCATTTACAGACGGATGGCACGTGTTCCTTGCTGAGCCAGAAACTTGGGGAAATGAGAAGCATAAAACACGGCTTTTGATTGGAGAAACTTACAGATACATTTGGAAAGTGAGACGCTGATACTCAACTGCATACTGATATAAGATAATAAAACCAAATTTTAAGAGGTCCTATGACTGTGGGTAAAATAAACAGAACTGACAAAAAGGGCTGTACACTTGGAAAAGCATTTTGAACAGACTCAAATGGGGAAGTAAAGTAAGCAGTGGAGAATTTTAAATTATTGTGACTCTACTGAAGTTTCTGTTAGCCAGTTCTGGGGTTATTCAAAAATACATATCAAGAATTTTCTCATTTTGTCCAATTATTTCAATCCAAGAGTCTGCATAATTAATTAGTTGCAACAGAAGACCACTGCGGGCAGAACATTCTGACTAGAACGCCAGGGGCCTATTCCACTTTCCTCTCTGCCAGCATCTCAGCACAGAACACAACCACTTCACTGCTTCTCAAACGTGTCCTTGCCTCTTTAGTCGAATGTTTTCAGTTTCTCGGTGCAGAGCACAGCACGTGGATTTTCTTCAGAGACAAAATAAGGAGGTGGTAATTATACTATGGCCATGTCTTACAATTTCATTCTAGCATTTCTGCCCTTGCACGCGTTCTATACTTTTGGGCAAATAACTTTAGTTATCTACCTGATTCCGGTATTCTCCTTTTTATAGGAAGGAATCTTATTTTATTACTCTTCACAGTAAATCACTGTGGCAAAACTACTACTACTTATCATCAGTTTCATTATAGCTAAAGGTGCGCAAGAGAATATAAGCCCTGTTCACTGAATATGTTAACTGAAAGAGCTCTTTGTAGATAATTGACTTATTTGTCAGTTGTCCAGCTATTGTTTACACTGAGATTTTTGGATACAGGTTGTGCTGGCCAGGCAAGTATTTGGGGAAATATTATGTGCTGAATTGGGAACTGCATCCCCTTTGTGGCTGCCTCTGATATTTTTCCGTTTGATTCTTGAGTAACTAGAACTCATTCATTAAATTTCGGTTCTGGTCTCCTATTTTCAGTCTCTGAACTTGGGGTATTATCTCTTTCTCCTGAACTGCCTTGTTTGCCACAATTAACAGTTAGTTTACAATTCTCCCTCAAATCTCCAATCTTTCTAGTGATCAGCATGTTTTTTCCTTGTCTCTTCTGTAGCCCGGGAGACCCAATATCCATCTGAAGTCAAGGGATCGGGGGCCTAAGATGGCTGCTTCCATGGCACAGCTGATGCCTCAGAGAGGAACGTCTGGGAAGCAGAACTCACTCAAAACCTCCTCCCCTCCAGTCTGTTCTCATGGCTTCTACCTCCTCTACAGGTGAGCAGCCACACTTTTTATATAGAGACTCAAGAGATTCAGAGTAAATGCTTCAAGAGAGGCAGGCAGAATTTCAGAAGGGTCCACTTACTATAGGCCACGGATTAATAAACCATTAAATCAGCCCAGATTCAAGAGGAAATGATTAGCCCTCCCCTCTTAATTGAAGTAACAAAGCATCTGCAGCCATCTTTAACCTATGACAGGTTATTTTATCTGGAAAGGGTAAAATAAATAGAGCTGACAAAAAGAGCTGTGCACTTAGAAAAGCATTTTGAACAGATGCAAATGAGGAAATAAATTTTTGAATTACAGTGGTTCTAATGAAGTTTTGTGAGTTTCTATTGTTACACAGAATGTTTCAAAAGTCTAATGAAGGAATGTGAGCCACAAACCCTCTTACTAAAGTGACTACGTGATTTCTGTTTCTTTTATAAAGAAAGGTTTAAAATGATCTACATGCCACAGATGGATACAAAAATTGTAGAGAGTCACTAGCTAAAAGTGAGAGAGTCCACTTGTGGAAGGGGGAACC
Organism: Ctenodactylus gundi; assembly: GCA_004027205.1. Taxonomy (NCBI): domain Eukaryota; kingdom Metazoa; phylum Chordata; class Mammalia; order Rodentia; family Ctenodactylidae; genus Ctenodactylus; species Ctenodactylus gundi. Next base: position 246,888 of record PVKB01000438.1, read on the forward strand.
AAAAGCAATGCCGTCCCAGAAAACATTACCGGTGAAGTTGAGTGGAAAGAAAATTTTTATAACCCTAACAGGGCTCTCAAAACTTAGAACTTATGTTTTTTAGGAACCTTAATAATAAGTAATATCCAAAATAGGAGCACTGATTCCATCCCAGGTGATCCAAATTTCTGACCAAGAGTCCTTGAGTCTGTCACACTGTGGCCCATAGGGACCAAAGGAATTCTGTCTAGGTGGCATGGACTCCACTGACACTCAACCCTCTTACCAAATGCATCCCAGCTGGTCTCCTACCAAAGCTTACAAGGGTACTCCAACGTGGAGCTCACTTTCAAAAACGTCTCCTTCTCCTGTGTGGGGAACTCTGATCATGTGCATCTCTCACACCATATCCTTCCTCCTTGGTAAAATCTGAGGGGTTTTGTTTTTGTTTTGTTTTGTTGTCGAGGCGGCAAAGAGGCAAAATAAAAACAAAGTAGACTAACAAACAGACTGTGTGTTTTGGGTTTTTACTCTCTTTCTCCAACTCCTGCTAACTGTGCTGTCCACATAAGAAAAGTAAAATATTTTTCCAGCATCTGAGAAACTTGTTATCATGAGTGTTTGTGACAGTGATCACGTCTTCTCCTGAGCCCCACATGAGGAACCCCAAGCCATGGGGAGACTGCCATTGACAGACAGCTCTGAGATCATGGAATACTAGCCCGGAAAAAGCACAAATGGCTCTCAGGAATCAAAACAACACACTTTGTTTCACTGACAGCATTGCTTTTCCATGCGAAAAAGAAATCATGTAGTCACTTCAATATAAGAGTTTGCAACGCACATTCCTTCATTAGATTTTTAAAACATTCTCTGTAACAATAGATCTTTACTCTGCCGGAGGAATCAACCACTAATTACTCTTTTTCCCCCCGCAGTAAATAAGTACTTCACAATAAAAAAAAAAAAATCAATGCTCAAAATATATTTCAAAACCCCTAATTATATTGATCTTCTCCTATAATGTTTTCATTAAACACAAATTTTCTTTTGAATCCCATTATCCCTTCAAGGCGTTGGCATTAATAGATCTAATTTTAATGGCTTCTCCCATGATGCATGTCAAGGACTCATATTAACATTCTGTCATCAACTAAATAAATAGCTTCTCCTTGGTATAGTTTGTTACTCTATAGTTAAAATCACATCCATAAATGAAACTTTTTCAGAGTTTAGAATTGGCTGTTTCTTAATACGCAAAAAAAGCAAATTGAAATCTATAGAACATTTATCAAGAGTCCATAATTTTTAAAATAAAATAATCCATTATAAGGGAATTTATTACATCCTAAACTTAGTTATGTGTCTTTCAAATGACCAGAATAAAATTTCCAGGAGCTCTGAACTCATATTCTTCTTCATTTCTTTCCTTTTTGAAGGGACAAAGGATTCTGTATTGTCATAAAGAAGTCCTCTGCCTCGGGCTCCCTACTCTCTGCCAGTGGAGTGGGTCATGCATTAAGACAATGGCTCATACAGAAGAGCTGAAAGCTCTTCTTCAAGCTCAAATACGTCTCTTAAAACATATTTTAAAAATAAAAGTAGAAACTCTTCTATAGCCTGTAACTCCAGGAACATATCTGTTCCATGTATAAGCCACGAGGTGCCTCCTTTTGCTCCGGGTGTCCAGCTGGAACTGGCAGAGCCCCGATTTCTGTGCTCACACAGCCACTTCCTGAAACAGGAGTATCTCCAGGAAGACAACTGGCGCATACCTCAGGTTTTTCTTTCTTCAACAAATATTTCTTCTCAGTTTCAATTCTTTACTTCATGATGACCAGATAACTCTACTGTGTGCACAATTCATAATATACGGATCTAGTTTTTGAGAACGTTGTCTAAACAAATGACAAATGAAAGGTATAAGTTGAAGTGTAGGGCCCTTTCTTACTCTTCCAAATCAGATAACCCTCCTATGCTTTTAGTGCGGTAACCTGGTAAGCCATGGCTGTCCTACTGGCCACCCGAGGAAGCTAGTGTGAGTCACTGGGAGAATGTAAGTAAGTAACCTCAGTCTCCCGGCTCTTTTTTAATAACCAAATTTCATCTCCAAGTTCAAAATAGTTCTTTTTTATGATTCTGGACAATGAACCCAGGTACTCTCCCGAATAGGCAATGACTTTGCCACTCTCAAATATTTTTAAAATCATCTACCTCTATTTCCTTATATTTTAAACTAAAGTAGAAGCTTCCTGAGGCAAGCAGGTGGTATTTTTTTTTTCGTACAACAAAAAAAGTGTGAAGACAACACACTCTAGGAGTGTCCTTTCAGACATCATCTTAAAATCACAAGACTTGTGACTGACTAATTCAATAAGTGAATATCTGATTAAGTCCCAGACTAAGAATGCAACATCAAACAACTGGCTCCTGGATAAACTGCATATTCATGGACTAGAACAGATAACATCCTCACATCTTTCCTCCTCCCCACCAAAATAAAAAGGAAAAGTTTCCAAAATACCCCAAAATAGTGACAGGGAAACTTCAGATGTAGGGAGAAAAGAGACCTGATTGGTTCTGCTGAAATGAGTCTCGGCCACTAAGATAGCTAATTATCCCTCTCCTCATTCCATATATACTATGAATGTCACTGATTAATCATACTCAATAATATGTTTTCACAGAAAATTGATTAATTATATCTTATAATGACAGTCACAGTGGTGGCCGTCACTCTGCTGGGTGCCACTGAGGTGACAATGTGTCTAAATCGTTGCCTGACATCTGTTGGCCAGGCAGAGACTGGAGGTGACAGAAGACAGTGTCTACCTAAAATTCACAGTCCAATTTTTTTTAAATAAAAAGATGACCTTAGCCCAAGGAGACTTTTTTCAAAAATTAGTGAGTTCATTTCTCTCAGAGGAATTCATTAGGTTTCCTAATACCTTATAAAAATCAATGAAAACTTTCTACACCAAATATTATAGTGAACTACCGAAAACAGTACATTTATGACATAGGAACTAAAAACATACTCCCTTAGAAAACATGGCTGGATTGTCGATCCACCTCAATGAAAAACAATTCACACCATGGAGATTTATCTGTATCTTTGTCTGCATCTGCATTACAAAATTTTATTAATTACAAATGAAAGTGCAATAATCAGGGCTAGATGGTGCAAAAGGTAGATATGGAGACTTGTTCAAAATTTATTAAAAGTTCCTTGACAGTGACAGCTGATCATTAAACCAACCTCAGGGCAGTGTGTGCTGAGGGAATGCACACCCTGAACACTCTTGCGGGAATGTAGAATTTTTATAATCAAGTACCTTGACATACACATGAAATTGCAAACAAAAATCCTTCATCGGCTAGAAAGGTAGGCGCAGATACTAGCATTTGCCCACAAAGAAACTTTGGTACAGAAGAAACATGGTATGTCTAGCTAAAACGTTCCAGGAAGTCAGCCCTAGTATTCGGGCAGTCATTTGGGTCCCCCAACTCCAGTCCAACACTCCGCACGATTTGCTTTATCAGATTTCGCCTCCAAATCGAACTCCAATTTCAGCAAATGGCAAAGACGTTTATGACCAATATATCCTGTTTCCCTTCAAAGCATCACCTCTGGAGTCGATTCCAAGAATTTAATTGTATGAGACAAACAACAACTGTTGTTCTTGTGAATTACTTTTTTGCCCCATTCAGAGCCCAAAAACATCACAGGATTGGGAAAAGGGGGAAACTCATAAAGCACAGGCTGTTTTCATCACAGCATGGCTGTGAGATGCAATTATAAAAATGGAGAGGCTCAGCAGGCTAACAGCACCCAAAGTAATAACTTTATGAATACGGGACATGGGTCTCGGGGCATCTTACGGCAGGTTTTACATGGTCAGACAACACTTTTCATATCACTAAACATTTCCCATTTCAGGACATGCAGGAAAGGGACACGGAGGAAACATCAATGTCAGAGGCAACTGTAAAGTATTCTGTGCTCTTTTCTATGAGCAGGAGAGGTGATCTGCTTGGGGAAGCCAGTCCCGAGACTGGTAGAAAATAAGGACAGTACCTATCAACGGGAGAGCCTGAGTCTAGCTAGAGACAACATAAGGGGCTCGCAATGATTTGAATTGCCTGGGTATTTCCAGAAAGGGTCAATTTCTCGGTCTGCTGTGCATGTGGTAAATGTTGACGTGTCGGGTTATCTACCTGGCCGCCTTGAGTCCTGTGATGGGAGGCATCCTGTCATTTATCACGTAGAGGTATAAACTTAATGCCATTGTCAAGTGACTCGGAACCACATCTCTACACACCCCCCTTTCATTAACTGTACCAGCAAGTTAAAAACTCTTGGTCAAGAGGAGCCTCGGTGTGGCAACCCCATTCTTTTCAATACCAAATGATGATCCTTTTATGGCTAATTGAAGGGCTGATTGATTCACAGTGCCAGGGATCAAACCCAAGGCTTCACATAGGCTAGGCAACTGCTCAAACAGCCCTGACTATCCTCTGAGAGTGATGCGCAGGGAGTTCCCACATCCCCCTTGCCGGCCAAGCCCCCAGTCATGCAGTTTCTCACCCTCCAGCTGGCCCTCCATCACCTTGGCTGAAAGGCAGAAGAGACATTAGTTGAAGCACAGGCATTTAATTTTTAATTCAAATTTGCTTTATTATTCTTATGTTTAGTTCTGGGCTTGAAACCAGTGGCTGTTCCACTAGTGGGCTATATTTCTACCCCTTTTTTATTTCTATGTTTTTAATTTTGATACAGGGTTTTGTGAGATTCTAAGTTGCCCAGGCTAGCCTGGAACTTGTGATCCTTTGCCTCAGCCTCCTGAGTAGATGGGATTGCTGGCATGCACCATCACGCCTGGACTTATTTTTAATTGCACACATTTACAGGCTACAGGGTGAAAACTGGATGCATGTATACCATGCATAATGATCAAATTAGGGTACATAGCATTTCCATCTCTTTAACCTTTGTTATTTATTTGTGTGCAGAACCTTCAAATTCCTGTCTTCTATATCTTCATAAATTATGTAAACTGCAAACCACATCTAGCCGCTTGCTGTGTCTTGGAGCACTAGCACCTAGTCCTCCGCCACCACTGGCCTCCTGTGTCCTGCCCCCGCCCCACTCCTTGCTCTAGTCTACAGCACTCACACTCTGAAATCAGTGATCGTACCCTCTGCATGTGAGCGACAGCACACCCTACAGGGCTCTGAGTCGGGCATGCCTTAGTCCTTCTAGGTGCAAACAATTCTTTATCATTCAGAGACGCCACAAGGTTAACTTTCACAAAATCAGAAAATGTATCGAACACCATCTAGGTGATTTGCATACCATCTTCTTTGATGTTTTTAAACATCACATGTGGAAATCTCATTTATAATTTCAAAGGCGAGGTGGAGATGGGGGTAGACTGAACATCAAGATGTGAAACCAGAAGTGGGTTTTTGCCTCCAGATACTCAACACCAACCCGGATGGGAAGTGATCAACTTCCTGGGGTGAGTGAACTTACGGGTGGGACTCTACACATGGAGATTTCAGACTTAACTGGGTTTCAAAATGTTTCTTTTTTCCTACTTATGTAAATTAAGCAAAATTTATAGCTGGTCTTGACAAGTAGTATCCTCCGTACAGGTGTCCATATCTTTAACAAAGAACAACTATCCCTCTACCATTCTGCTTTCTCTTTCTTCCTATCTCCCTAGTAGGTTACACAACTTTTGACAAACACAAAATAAATACACTGTTATTTGCCCCTAGAACCAGGCACATTCTCATTTGGCTAATCAATTCCAAAACAAGTTTAATGAAGTGCTGAATCCATGGATAGACAGACAAATACATAGATGATAGAGACAGGGAGGGAGGGATGGAGGGAAAAGGGGGAGAGAGAGAGAGAGAGAGAGAGAGAGAGAGAGAGAGAGAGAGAGAGAGAGAGAGAGAGATCACATTAGCCGTTTGTTGTTTGGCACTCATAATGCTAGTTCATGCTCATAATGACTCAATGATCTGATTCTTAACATTTCCATGTTACTAATGGGAAAACTAAAGCTTTCACTTATAAAAATGTATCAAAGACTGCTTTCTGAGATAGATCAACCTCCACATGCTCTTACCTAGTTAAAAATTTCATGTTAGTTTCTGGTCAATTGTAGCGCCTGAGCCTGGAGATATGTATGGGGGAGCAACACCAAGCCCTAGAAGGATCTCTGAAATAACGCTGAGGGTTAAGGGCTCATCTGGAGGCCAAGGAATGGAGCTTGGATGGAGTATCCACTGCTCCTGAACTGGGCTACCAGAAGATCCCAACTACCGGGACAACCAGAGCAGGCCATCTTCATTCCTCATAAAAGCCACATCTCCACACCAGAATGTCTTTTACCTCCTGATTTTTATTAATATGTATATGCAATACACAATGGTTACATTGAAACTGAGAGTTCTTTTCGACCCAGGCTCAGTGCTGCAGGCCTTTATTTTCTATTTATTCACTTATTATCAACAGTGTCATACACCACCACACCCAACCTAGGTGGTGCTGGGGAATTTAACCCAGGTCCTCGCGCCTGCCAGGAAAGCACTCCTATGCCTCCAGCCCCATGACCTTAAGAATCTGGGGCACCTATGTATCGTGTTCATGTCACATTCCTTCCCCTCCCCCTTTCAGCCCTCCTACATCTTCCCTTGTCCCCCACTGATTCCCAACATCTCATCCATTTGACTCTATGATTTATTTATATTCTAGGTTTCTCATAGCTGAGAACCCATGCAATATTTAAACTGCTGAGACTGATTCACTTCACTAAGCACAATGGTCTCAAGTCGCATCCATTTACCTACAAATAAGTAACTGTCTTCATGGCAGAGTAGTACTCCATTGTGAGTATTTTTTGTATCTCTTGGTCTGTTGACGGATGTTCGCCATTCAGATTTTATGCTATCCTACAATGTCTCTTCTTTGTCCTTGCCCCTGAATGGGGAAAATGCGGAGCGTGTGCCCATGGTGGGCTCCCCGGTCCCTTCCGCTGCTGCCACATACAGCATCAGAGCAGAGCAGACCCCTTCATGTCATCCTGGGTCGTTGGCTTCACCCAGTTCTCTCTGAATTGCTGCTTTGGTTGGGAGGATCCAGGCCCCCAGTGCACGCTCTGGTACTTTCTTGTATCTATGGTGTATGACGTTCTCAGTTTCTTTTAGCACTTCAGCCCAAGAAGAAGGAAACGATGCTTTCACTACTTTCTTCCCATTTGTCTAACATGTATGTATGTGATACACAATGTCCACATTGAACTTGAGTGTTTGGTGCATATACATACACACACACACATATGGTGTGTCAGAGTTACAAGCCCTTCCCCTCTCCCTTTTGACCCCCCACACCTTCCCCTTGCCCCCTCACTCCCCCTATCCCTTCTCACTGAGTTGTGTTCTGGGTTTCTCCTATCAGAGAAACCATTCAATATTTAACCTTCTGAGTCCGACTCACTTCACTGAGCGTGATGTTCCCGAGTTGCGCTCATTTTACAAAAGCCTAAAAATTATCTCTCATTATAGATGAGTAGCACTCCACTGTGTACATATGCCACAATTTTTGTGTCCGTTGGTCTGTTGATGGGTATTTTGTCTTCCATATTTTAGCTACTGTTAACTGTGCTGTTATGAACATATATGCATCTTTTATATGATGCTTTTAAGTTCTTTGGAAAAATTCCCAGAAGAGGCTCCACTGGATCAAAGGGGATGTTTATTTTCAGCCTTTGAAGAACTTCCATACTGCCCTCCGTGGTGGCTGTGCCAGTTTACCATCTGACCAGCAGCGTTCAGGGGACTCCTTCACCCCACTGCCTTGCCCACATCTGCAGCTGTTCGAGTTCCTGATACGTGCCATTTTTTTACTTCTTTGTAATCTTTTCTACCCTCTCCACACCAAAGCAGCTGCTGCGTGATGGGTCAGAGATAAGTACCTGATGCAACTTGAAAGGTTCCCAGCCATCGCCGTCCCTCTGCTTCCAGCTTTTTCACCTAGACACAGAGCAGTCCCTTCTGGGCCAGCAGCTGACTGGCTTCTCCACACTGCTTCCTCCAGACAGAGGGGAGGGAGCAGTGGGTGATGCTCACTTCCTGTTCTTGGGTGTATGACTTGTAAGATGAATAGACTCAGAGTCAGCTCTGTAAACCTCAAGTGGAAAGGACAGTTGTCTGTGACTCGCTGGCGCATGCCTCATGACACACACACACACACACACACAAAAAAAAAAATCCAGAAAGTCCTACGCTTCGCAGCTGCTGTCTATAAAAGGTGTGCGGCAAAAATAAATCAATAAATAAGGTTGATCATTTTCTCCATGGCAACTTTTCATTCTCTGTTGTTTTGCCTGAGTATGTGTGAGAGTGTGTCTATACATCGTCAAAGACATGGAATTATAAATGTTGGGATTTTAGGATCAAAACCTCACATTTACACTCTTTTAACTAGGTATCCTTTTTCTTTACTTTGTAATGTTCCAGTTAGTACAGAGAGTTAGAACAAGCAGAAAAGGAAAGGGAAGTTGAGGAGATAGAAACCCTCTGCTCGGTCTTTGGATGTTTATTTTCTTGGGTCTCGGTCCCCTAGGTCTCTTTCTTTCCTTGGTTGGTACAGCATGCATCACCAGCTGTCTGCCAGCTTTCAGACTCCCCTTCAGAGCCTCAGCAGAGACACATCCTGCCTAATAGCCTCCACCTCCCAGGTCCCTTTGGCCAGGTGACTGAGCCCTAAGCAGGGTGCTCTGTTCTCTCTCTCTCTCTCTCTCTCTCTCTCTCTCTGTACTGGGACTCAAACCCAGGTCTTCCACACTACTCTACCCCTAACTCTTTAATTTATTATTTTTAGATAAGGTCTCACTAATTTGCTATGTTGCCCACACTGGGCTCAAAAGTGCAATCCTCCTGCCTCAGCCTCTCAGCGTGCTGAGAGGACAGGTCCGTACCACCACACTTTACAGAAGGGGGTCTGCTTTCTCCTCATCAGTCTCTTCTTTACCACTGGCTGGTGCACAAATGTGGTGGCAGATCCAGGTGCATGGGGCCCAGAGGAAAAAATGTGTCTTCAAGATGAAAGCTTTGCAGAACCTCAGTCTTTTTTTTCTATTAGCCGAAGTGAAAATAAACTCCTACAGTGCTTAAGCCACTGTGCCTTGTGTCCCTCAGTAGCATCGATTACGCCCACCACAGCAGAGGGGCTGCTGTCTCCCCAGCTTGTCCTTTCCCGCATCCCCAGGCTCACAGAGGTCAGTGCACACCTCAGTCGCACAGTCTGGAGATACTCAGAGGGATGCAACCCTTTTTGTCTCTGGGCATGAAGAGATACGTCTTCCCTCCTCTGTTCAGACACCCTTCTCTGTGGGTGATGGCTTCCTTTCATTTAAAAAAATCAGCAATATTCATGATCCATCTTGGTCTCCCTATTTTTAATCCTTGCCAGAAGTAAATGAAAACTTGTGGATATTTATGAGCCCACCTTTGCGAACGCAAGCACAGGGTGATGGATGGAGCCTCTCACCCATGAATAACTTGGGCACGAGCCTTCCACTCAGGGGCCGCTCACACCCGCCTCTCCATAGCGAAGGTGTGTGCTTCTCCAGAGCATTTCTCACTGGGAGGCACACCAAGTGTCACTCCAAAGAGAGCTTCCAAGGAAAAACGTCCACGATATCAATGTCTGCATGTTGCAGAAACCACACAAGGTAGATTAGTGTAACTCACAAAAATCCAAGATTTTTAGATGAGCTCTGAGTTCAAATTTTACCTCGTGCTAAGGCTATTGCTTATCACTACAGAGCTCAGTTTCCCCTATATGAAACCGAGTGTTAATATCTGCAGGGGCCCCGTGCTCTGCAGAGCGGGTGGACCATGACCACACCCAAGGCTGCCCCTCACCTGCCTGGTAATGCCAAATCCTCAATCTGTCTTCCCAAGTCACTGCCAGTCAGTTGTATCTGAAGCAGCCTCTGAAGCCAAAATTTTTGTCTGGTTGAGGGAGAGTGAGTGTTTTTTTCAAGCCATCGGGACCTACTCCAAATTCACAAAAGCAACACAAAATGCTTACTGGACTGCAGAACGTTAATTATGCAGCCTATTTATAATGATCTTACGAAGTCTCATTACCTACAGCAGTCCCTACGCATTCATCTCTTTGCTGTTTAGGCTGGGAAAACTACAGGAAGGCCTTGTCATTCTTTTTGGAGGTTTCTGTATTTGGTGACATTGCCCCAGCTTGCTGCAAAACAGCAGCTGCAATTAGTTACTTTTTGAATCGACTAGAGGGCAGCTTGCAATTTTTCTGCTGCCCTCTGTCAATCCTGCATGGTGAATTCTCTTTTCGAGTTTCGATACAACTCGCATTTTAAGCATTTCAAAGATAGAAGGGTCGAAGCCTAAGAGGCTGGGATAGGGGGGTGGGGGGGGGGGGGCGGAGGTCATGATGTATTTGATATTTTCCCAGAAAATATAACAACAGAATCATGATCAGTCCACTTGGGATCCTTGTGTCTATCATTAATGAATTTTCAAAAAAAAGAAATCTGAGATTTTGTAGAAGAGTTGCCACTGTTACGATTTAATCATTTTCTGCTTCTAGGAGGTTAAAAAAGATTGTGAAGGCTCTGGGCTCACCTGTGCTGACATCATCACTTTCCAAAGTTTGAATCAACTTAAACGGCAATGCAATGCACACACAAGCCCAAGCTGGAGGTCCTTGTGAGTCTCATTTAGCCGGTGTTTGCAAAACCTACTGCTCTGTGCAGAGGCTGTGTTAAATGATCTTTCTCTTCCGTTCTCTCCAGTGTTGACGTCATGCGCAGGCCCAGAGCCAAGACACCCCGTGTTGCTGCAGCTCCCCTGCTCAACTCCTGGAAACAAAGTGGGTGGGGCGCTGTGCTGGCATTCACCACACCTGCCACTCAAGCCTTGCTTGCCCCTGTCAATCATCTGTAAAATCGCTCTGAAATTATTTTTGCTTTGTGTAGGAAGCCTGATGTTGTACTAACACACTCTGAAGAATGATGAGGATGTTTTATATATGTAACAAGACGACATTCGAGACCGAGTCACTGTCTCCACTATGTTCGACTTCACGCGTGTCTTGCACTTGGTCTTCATTAGCTGCGAGCTGTTCTTAGCTTCACAGACAACAGAGCCCCGGCCAATCTATCTTGACCTCTTACAGACGGTTCTAGTTAAAACTATTGTGAAAACGTGCACTTCAAAGGGTACTGCTGGCTGAATATTCCACACTGAGAACAAAAAGGCAGTAATCAGTAAGCAAGTGTTGCACATGATCAAAGGGACTCAGGCAGGCCTTTGTTCTTGCAGTTAATTTGATCTCTCCTTGTTATAGTAGTAAAACAAGATGTTAGAGAATGGTGTTTGTGCCTTAGATTGACTGGGGTGTCAATATAATAATCTACAGAGGAGTCAAACTAGAGTGACAAACTTTCTCTACACTGATTTCCAATAAAAATGAACCAAAACCTATTTCAAAACTCCTGAACATTTCCATCACTTTATGACAACAGTCAGAGCCCAGAATGGGCAGAAAGGTCTTTGTGGAAGAGATTGGTGAGCACAGGTATTCAGTGACAGCTGCTGCTTGCAGACCTCTTGCCACCCCCTTGGGCTGAAGAAGGGGGGAGCCTGTGTTAGCCAGCTTGCTCATCACTGAGACACAATGCCCAACACCCACACATGAAGGAAAGGAGATTTCCTCTGCTCATTGTCAGTCCACAGTCGGTCGGCTCCAAGGCAGAGACATCACAGTGGACGGGCATGGAAAGCTGCATAGTGCATGGTGGCCAGGTAGGGGTGCCAGGGAGAAATGGAGGAGGGGCAGACACAGGCCCAGGCCCACACCTCCACGAGCCACCAAGAAGACCTGGCAGTGTGCCTCATGAGAACTGTTGCAAATCAAGTCAAAATTCCATCCCAACTGGCACTGTGCCACTTTCTAATTTCAACCATAGAAAGAAGGTTGCAAGACATCAAAATATAATTTTAAGAAAATTAAACTCTCACACAAATATACAATATACTTTATCTCATTAGTGAGTATACCGGTTTACTGAGAGAGCTGCTTCAAAGAGCAATTTTATTCACGGACACACACAGACACACACAGACAGACACAGACACACACAGACACACACACACACACACACAGACACACACACACCCTTACAAGGGCTAGCATAAGATGAGAAAGCTAGATAGAGAATTATGTCATTTTCTAGATACAACTTTGCAAAGTGATGCCTCATTATTTGTAAGTAAGTCATAAGTGTTACCATTTTGGGGTATGACAGGTGACTTTTGCACAGACTTATCAGATAATACTCCAAGTTGCCAAGACACATAGTACCTATTTGAAGTTCTGGATAGCACTCCCAGGTGAGAAGACTAATAAGAATGTATTCAACTATCCCGCTGAGCTGTGGCCTGCAGCAAGAGCCACAGAAAGCTGTGCCTGATTCTGTGCCTGGAGAGGAGACCAGGGCTGGAGCTTGATCCCATCGCTGGGAACTTAGGAGGCAACATAGCTACTTGATTCGTAGAGTCAGGCTACAGCCAAGGCAAAGAGATCATCCTGAACTCCGAGGAATTTCCACTGATCAGGTTTGGCTCTTGTGGTTGAGAGAATGAGGACAGCATCTCTGGTGCAGTGTACCAGAGGTCTGGGGGACCCCAGGCACAAGGCTGGGTTTGCTGCTGAATGCCCGGGGTGAACTGGAAAGTTCAAGAGACCATCTGAGAGTCAGATGCCGGCTGATACAACAGGGCCAAGGAGACAGTCCTCAAAGGGACACAAATGTGCCCATGCAAGGTCGCTAACCTGAGTTACTTCCAAGCCGAATTTCTGACAGGTAAGACACAGAATAACTGGCCTATCAACTGGCCGGCTCCCAGCTCTTTCCCTGCTAGAAAAACAGAGGATATGGGCAAGACTGCAGAGTAAGAAATACACCACACTGCTCCTTCAGAGGCTTTCAGCCAGGAGCGCGTTTCATTAAGTCAGAGATTTAATACTCAAGACAAGTTTACAACTTTAACTCTTACGTGGTACTGCATATTCACTTTATTTAGTTTCTAAACTGTGATTTCTTGCAACTAAAAGAGAAGATATTTTCAATTTGTTTGGTTTTAATCTAAAAGAGGATAGAATAGTCATGGGCATGCTCCAGTTTTAACATAGAGGCAAAGAAAGAATAAATCCCTCTAAATAAAATTTTAAAAGAAAAACAGGAAGTAGAAGTGAGCATTGTGTGGTTGCCCTCTACACAGTACACTCTCATCAGTGGCAGACACTGCGCCCCCTGCAGGCGGAAAGCCGGCACCAGGTGTCCACTCACCCCACTCATCTTCTGAGATGTGTGTTACAAAGAGAAATGCAGGTCACGTCAAGGTGAAAACTATTTCCTTTCTTCCTTTTTTCTTTCCAATGTTACATTACCTCGACAGCCTTGAAGGTATGCGATTGTGATAACCGCCACAAACAAGATTTTGTCTTTCAAAGGGTGAAAGCAGAAGTTTCCCATTTGGGTTTATTTTGGTGAGGGATGCTATATAGTATTACATTAAAAGCGAGATTGTCAATTAAGTAGTCCTGGGGTTGAAGTCCACGTCTTCCTTCCTTTATCTGTCCGATCTCTAGCAAAGTATCAGCCCTTGAGGGCCCCAGTCTCCACATCAGTAAAACAGCAATACCCACTTTGTTACACTTTAATTGGGATGTTCCATTATCCTGTATTTTAAATGAAGGTTTATGGGGCACAGGTGTCAATCCAAGTCATATAGCCAGTGGTCCCCAACCCTCCTGGCAGCAGGGCCTTCATTCATGAAAGGCAATTCCACAGAGGTGGAGGGGGGATTCGCACACACTGTATTTGTTCTGCGCTTTATCGTTATTTCATTGTGATACATAATGAAATAATCAGACCACTTATCCTAATGTAGAATCAGGGGAAGCCCTGAGCTTGTTCTCCTGCCTCTCGAGGGTTCCATGTGGAGGGGGTGGGACAGAGTGCAAACACCTCTCTGCCAATCCCAATCTCGGTATGCAGCCACTCGCTAATTCCACCTCAGATCCTCAGGCATCAGGTTCTCATAAGGAGCACACAACCTAGATCCCTCACGTGCCGGTTCTCAGGTGGTTCACACTCCTGTGAGAATCCACGGAGGCTGCTGATCTGACAGGAGGTGCAGCTCAGAGTGCAACGTAACCCAGGAGAAACCGTAATTGCAGACGCAGCCTGACTTGTTTACTCGCCCTTCATACACCTTCTACCGCGAAGCCCAGCTGCTAATGGGCAGGCCACAAACTCGTACCTGTTTATGGTACACGGGTTGGAAACCTGTGCCTTAGGGCAATAAGTACTTAATTTTTTGGAGAAAACAACCTGACTGGTAATTTCCAAGAATTTTTATAACCAGAGTAGACTAATGTACAATATTCCCTTCTTAGCTTGACACGGAGGCACTGAATTAGAACCTCAAACCCAAATGCTTTCCATAAGACCCACCATGCTAAGCTCCGCCCCTGGGGCCCACAGAGGGTCATTTGTCTTTCGCTGAGTGACCTGGCTACAGCAAATGACCCCTCTGCTCTAAAACCATCAGTACTGGTTATTCTCCTGCTTCAGGTCATAACGTAGAGGGAAGACTTGGTTCTAAAAATCTCTATGCAATTTCCATCCTGGGATTAAAAAAAAAAAATTCCAAAAGTCAGCTGGACTGAGTTTCCCAAGTGTGGAGGCGCAGTAATTTATTAGAGAGCTATGTGTGACAGCCTGCACACTTGATATCTATGAAATGTTGAGGAAAATAACACATACAATGCACATTTTCTTTGGAAAGAGAATAAAACACATGCCTGCTGTGGACACTGATGTCCTTGACTGAACTTGCAGGGGAAGAAGTAGAGATATCATAAAATTCCCCAAAAAAGAGAAGATTCATAGGACTTCTTAGATCCCATGGGGCATAAAGAGTAAGACGAGCTCTGGCTCTGAAAAGGAGAATTCTGAGCACAAATCTGGAAGCAGAGAACTATAAAAGGCAAAAATGAGATGAAGATTCAGAAGGACCCTCGAGGCAAGGTGGGGCAACCATCTTGACAGGCTCTACATTTTAGGACTCAAAGTCTTTTGATAAACTAATGTTCTACAAACCCAACGGTCTGTGTTCGTTGCAGTTTATAAGAGGAATTGGACCTTTCCAATGGGTATGTGGACTGGTAGGTCGTGACAGCTGGAAAATGGGTTACACTGAGTATGTAATGTTTAGCAAAGCCAATGGTTAGTGTATCAGGCAACATTCTCATCTCTGAGACTCAATATCCAATACCACAACTTAAAGGAGGATAGCTCTAATTTGCTCACAGTTTCAGTCTACGATGGACTGACTCCAGTAGGCAGACCCAGTGCAGCAGAAGGCTGTGACACAGCAAACCTGCTTGCTCAGTAGAGATAAGGAAACAGAGCAGGGACAGAGAAACAGAGGGGAACTGATGAGGGACCCTAAACAGAACCCAAGGCCATGCCTCTGTGTCAGATCCAGACACTCCCAGGAGCATGCTTTGGTAGCCTGCGAGGATTTCCTAATTCACTGAAGCTGGCATATCAAGAGGAATAGCTCCAGCAAGTCTGGCATTATGAATGAGTCAAATATTTCAGCAGGGCTGAAGATAGACCAAAGCACTTAACCGACAGCTCAGGATCCCAGGCAGCAAAGGCATTCCTAAGGACATTATGTCTTTGCATTTTGGGTTGTAAACGCCGACTCTATGAGTGGATCACTCCCTGGCTACACTACAGGAGAAGACCTGGGATAAAATGAAAGCTCTCTGGAGAAAAGACATGCCATCCTCATGGGTCAGTGGGGACTCTGAGGATATCAGCCCAGGCACAAAAAAAAAACATACAATGAAGATACAACGAAATTAATGGTGTAACGGGAGAGCAGAACTTAGGCAAACATAAAATAAAATCACCTATTGTAAGATCAGTTAGAACACTAAACAGAGCCTATGAACAAGAAACTAGTGGAGAGGGAGATCTACTTTTCATAGGTGGAGACAGAAAAAGACCGTGCTAAACATTAATCTAAAATCTGTAATCAAATTATACTCTGATCGAGAGGTGGTTCCGGACACCAAAGACCAGCTTCTCAGAAGACTCTTTTTTTTCATAAATGGTGAAGGCAGAGATTGTGTTAACATTACTACCTCAGCTCCAACTCAGATCACCAGGCATTAGATTCTCATAAGGAGCATGCAACCTAGATCCTTGGCATGTGCAGTCTGCAGTAGGAGTGTATTTTCCTTTGAGAATTGAATGCCCTGTTTGATCTGACAGTCGGAATAGCTCAGGTGGTAATGGGACCAATAAGGAACGGCTGTAAATACAGATGAAGTTTCACATGCTGTCCCACCGCTCACCCTGCTGTGTGTTCCAGTTCATAACAGGCCAGAGACTAGCACTGATCAGTGCCCAGGGGTAGGGAATGCATGTGACAGAGGACATTTTAGAGGAGGAAAGAGAGGAGAACCCTAAGCACAGGGAAGTCTCTTCCAGTATACAGTCCCTAAGCCACAGGAGGAGGACGACTGTAGGTAAACCTAGACCCAGCAGCAGCTCCGGAAATGAACAAAGGACTCCAGTCAAGAATGTCCTGTAATATTAAATGAGGACTCAGACACAAACTAGTCCCCCCAGTGCCTGTCACAGTATCTACTACTACAGCCTCGGTCCATTTCCTCCATTTTTGCATGATACTACAAGACACTTGTGAAATCAGTTGTCCTGTAGTTAATTAGTATAATTATGTAAGTGAAGGGCAATGGGCTTTTGTATCTTTCCTTACGACTCTTGGGAGATGAGATATTAACAGGTTATTCTGAGTCAGGACAAGATGATACAGCCCTTTCTCCTCAATGTACTGGATTCCTTCCATTTCTTTCCAACCAGTTCAGAGAAGAGTATTTTTCCTCAATTTTGCCAGATACCTTCCCAAATTTGCAGTTATTTTTTTTTCTTTTGGGAAGATCCAATATATGGTCTTCGCAGGCATTTCTCCCTACACCTTGAAGTACAGTTTTATTTTTTATACTTAAATCAAAGTGTTGCTTAAAGAAATCCATCTGATGTCCAAGCCAGATTTTAAAGAAATTATTAAATCTTTTCTCAAGGAGCTTTCAAGAGGAAATTACGTTCTGTGAGAGTAAAACAGAATGGCACTTCAGAACAACAGCAAATCTGGTCCTGTCATCCCTCAGGGACTGAAATTTGGACAGATTTTTTTTTTTTTTTAAGAAAGCAAGTCCACTTGATTGGTGGCTGTGGGAACTGGCCAGATCCTTTAAACTCAAAACAAAAGAAAAAGACTGTTAACTAGTGAAAGAAAATGTCGATTCAAGAGATGCCAACAGCTCGGTTTTAGACAAATAGGTTTGAGCCTGAATCTCGTTAATGAATTTTGGTTTTCGCAAAACAGGTGAAAGATTTCCATTCCAGCCAACTGGCTGGCTTCTTGTGCCCTGAGGAGGAACAGATGGATGCAGTGGTCTGAAGGTGTTCCACTAGCAGAGGAGAAAACAGACCTCAAAATCGATCACTTAGTCAGACCCCCTCATTACTTTACACTCAGCACAGAACAGCATAGCTCAGACAATCAGGCATTATGTTCCCCAAGGCAGCCGCCTGCAAGGCTACCTCGGTAGCTGTTCCTTTCACCTGGAAACTTCAACTCAACCTCGGGGTAAGTGAAATCTGGCACCAGGCTGGCACAGGTCCCTGGTGGATCCCATCAAGCAGCAAGTTTTAAAGGGAGAGCTGTCTTTTCAGCTCCTGATGCTTCAACAAAGGTCAGAATCACTTCCAGTCCCCCAAAATGTGCAAGCAGGTAACTCTGAGCGGGCAGCAATGTCGTTCCTCTCGCTGACTTGATGAACCTGAGACCATTCATAGAACAGAACCAGCACAAAACTGCAAGACGTTTTTCCCTCCAGTTCTACTCTGCTGGAGGACGTCATCCTATCTCTTTTCCCATGCATCCCCAAAGCACTTCTCTAAATAACACAGATGGATCTTTGATGCTAAAAATATGCCGTGTCCTGGGCTGTGTTGCCCACAATTATTTGTTAATAATCACTGTCCATTAATTAACTACTACAGCAATCTTATTTTTGCCAACATATGAACCTACAGAAAAATTCACTATGTAAAGTTTGGATTTATAGTTTCCACTTACACTTTAAACATAGAGAGAGAAGTAAATCCTTAATTAAAGTTAAAGTGAAAAGCTAATAATGGTGAAAAAGTATCTTAGTTGGGGATAGAGTTACTGGGTTTAGATTTATTAGGGTTAAAAAAGCACAGACCGCTGCAGATTGGATGCCTTTAAGATCGTCCTTGGAACCTCAAGATAAACAATGGAGTCAGGAGCTAATGGTTCACAAATATAGTCTTCTTGAGTTTGAGAACATTGGGAGTATTTTTATAAGGGACAAAAACTAAGGCAGTTTATAGACATGCATCCCAAAAATCTGTCATATGCCCAAATTTTCAAAGAAGCTATGAAGACTGTAGGTCAACTACAGTGAAATCAAAAGACACCTTAATTTCCTGCCAATCTCACTCAGATCCACTCTTTTCCACTTTTTGAGAAGTACTTTTTGAGGATACATTCTTTCAATCGCATTCTTCCTCACACCACTAGCACTCTTGCTCTCCTGTGTTTTCATCGCACCATATTCCACTTTATGAACCAAAATTTTATGCTGCATGCAGCCACAATCTACTTTCTCTGCCTCTCCTTAAAGAGGTCAAACGCCAGACAACATGGCTGGCCTACAGGGACTATTACAAATCTGACTCCCCAGCCTCAAAGAAGTCCTGAAGGTCTTTAGCTCAACATCAATCCTATTCAATTTTCTGTTCCCTTGTTCTCTCAATTCCCCCAAACTTGCCATGAAATGTCACTTATGTACACACATACATGTGCACACTCACGAACAACTTCCTATGCCTCAGCTGTAAAGTAAAATCAAACTAAAAATAGTTCTCACATCAAGGTTTGTTGGAAGCATCAAATGAATTGCTCTAAAAATATTACTCAGCATCTAATAAGGGATCCATGTTATGACTTGCTCTTATGAGTGCTATTATAATTATGTACAGCTGTCTCTGTTTCTATTTGAAGGAAGATTAAAGTCAACATATCAAGGTTGACAGTCCTCGGTAAAGATTCCAGAGGCTCCTAATCTACCAGACTATTTGGCAACTCAAACCAAAGACATTCTTGACACTCTCTTTTCTCACCATAGCTCTTACTCTGGCACCAAATTCCTTCCACAGCTAAAAGGGAGCTAGGTGCAGATGGTACAGCAAGCACTGGTGGTTTCCTTAGGATGCCTTCCCTTCCCCGTGTCTGTATCCCAGCCACAGTCTCCTCGCTCTAGTTTCACAGGCAAAGCCTTTGCAAATATGGTGCCTTCTGCCTGTAATTCTCCTTCTCCAACTGCAGAAACCTGGTTTTCATTAACCCTTCTCTCTCTCTATTTCCACTGAATTTAATTTTTTCTCTTTTGTCAAGACCAGGTAGCTTCTAAACTATTTTCTCTCAGAAGTATATTTTAAAAGAATATTCTAAGTCTTAAGTAAGTAGTTGTTCATCTGATAATGAGGTTAATTACTTTCTATCCAGACTATAAGATATACTGGCTGGAGCTGTAGATGGTTTTATTCACTGAGGTACCCATAGCGCTCCCCCACAATTATCGAAGCCTAATTGGACACTAAAATGTATTTTCCAATCACTAAATTAAAGTCTTTCTGAAAAAAAGAAATTGCAAAGCTGTATAGATAGCAGAAGAATCAGAGAATTTATAAAATACAGAATATAAAAAACTAAAGAAAACCAATGAAACCCAAGTGAGTTCTTTGAAGACAGCAACAAAACTGGCACCCCTTTAGCCAGACAAACCAAGAAGCGAAGAAGAATCAAGCATTAAAAATGAGAAATGAAATACAGTATTACTGCCATTCTTGCAAAAGTAAAAAGGATTATAAGAAATTAATTATATTGTACGCCAACAAATTACATTATGTAGATGAAACTTTAAAATTCCTAGAGACATGTCAACTCCCGAAATTGACTCCAGCAAAACCAGAAAATCAGAATACATATAAAAAATAAAAGGACTGAATTAGCAATTTAGAAAACTTCCCATCAGTAAGGCATAGGCCCAGGTGGACTTAACTGATGAATTCTAACTAACGTTTAAAAAAGAATTAATACAAATCCTTCAAAAACTCTTGCAAAATATAGAAGGAAAGGGAATACTCCCCAGCTCATTATATTATGTTATTATTACCCTGATACCAACCAGACAAAGTCATTTAGAAGGAAAAGAAAACCAAAGCACATTACATCCCTTATGAATACAGGTGCAAAACTCCCTATCACAATACCAGCACACGGATTCCAGAAATATTTTAAAAGTCTCCAACAGGGACAATTGGATACCCAGACGTGAATAAATGAACGTGAACCCCCTACATCACACCATATATAATTTAATTCAGACAGATCAAAGACCTAAATGTAAGGGGTAAAACTATAAAATTCTTGGGGAAAAAAAAAGACCTTTGGCTAAGCAATGATTTCTTAGTTGTGACACCTGCTTGTCTTTGCTCATTCCTGTTACTATCACAGAATATCTCACCTGGGGAAATACTGTAATGAAAAAGAATTTTCAGCTGGGTGTTCTGGAGGGTTGGGAGGCCCGGGTGAGACATTTCTCTCAGTATCATCACATGACAGAAAGTGGGAAGCAAAAAGAACAAACGTTATGTCTTCCTCTGGAAGAAGAGTAAAAACCAAAGAGTTAAAAGTGCATCACGGATTTCCAGATCACAATTATCTTACGGAACTTAATGTGGAAAATAATGGGAACTGGGGAAGGTGGGAGGCTGGGGGGGGGGGCAATAAGGAGAGAGGGGAAGGTCTTGGAACTTTGTCATGATATGTATGTGCACAAAATGCTCAAGATCATTGTGAAATTTAAATTTTGCATGTATACATATCAATAAAATGGGGAAACAAAGTGCATGGGATGTGTACTTTTGCAGTGGGTATCAATTCTACCTTGAGGGCACACCCCGCGTGGCTTAACAGTCATGTTCTCTGATCATTGCCACAATGGCAACCAAGGCTCAGCACAAATTTGGACAGGACGAACATTCATAGCAACAGCTAAAGCACAAGAACTAAAGGAAAAAGAAATTGATTAGTTGGAATTCATCAACATTAAAAAAATTTATATTTCATAGAAAACGATCAATATGTGAAAAAATACTCCCAAAATGAGCAAGTCCTATATCTGACAGGCCAGTTGCATGCATCATATTGAAAAAAACTGTTAAAATTCAGGAGCAGACAGTACTTAAAAAATGGAAAACAAGAGGTCTAAATAGGCTTTTCTCAAAAACATAGGTACAGATGGGCAGAAAATACAAGAAAATATGAACAAGACTATTAACTGTCAGGAGAATGCAAGGCAACATTATGATCTGTTGTCCCTGCAGCATCCTTACGTTGGTCAAAACAATAGCTGGACAATGAGAAGCACTGATAAGGACAGGAAATACTGGAAACCTCATGATTGCTTTTCCAGAACCCTAACTGGCCCTGCTAACTAGAGATTCCTTCTTTTAAACTGTGGTAAAACTAAATTTGCCACGTTAACCATTTTCAAGGGGTGTAGTGCAGCGGTGTTGAATCCATTCACACTGTTGTGCAACCGTCACAACCATTCATGTCTGTAGCTTTGTCATCCCGTATAACAGAAACCTGGCCCGTAGAACACTGACTCCCCGACCTCCCCGCTCAAACACTGGCGGGGGGCCTTCGCCCTTCCACGTCTCTCAGCTGGCTGCCATAGGAGCCTCACGCCAGTGGAGTAATGGAGCACCTTTTCCTCTGTGTTTGACTTACCTCGCTAAACACAAAGCTCTCAAGGTTCGACCATGTGTTGTGTACCATAACCATACTCCCTTAATGGCTGAATCCCATTCATCCTATGTACAGATCTCATTGTTTATTCATTCATCCCTCAGGTTGTTTCCACTTCTGTGATTGTGAATATCACTGCTATGAAAAATGAGTGTGCGGATAAGAAACGTTCAACTGACTCTGTTATTCTTATCTCTGAGGGAGTTAGTAATGACTCATAGGAATTGTTTGTACAAATTCATGGTCCGTGTGTGTGTGTGTGTGTGTGTGTGTGTGTGTGTGTGTGTGTGTGTTTTCAAAACAATATAAACACATGTATTAGTGTCCTTGTGTTGGCTCTAATGGCTGTCCACAAATTACTCTAAGATTACTGTGTCTTAAATAATGGTGAAGGCTTCTGCATTTATAGTCTTACATGTGTCTTACCTCTCCTCCCAAGGTTTCCTCTGATACTCCAACATTAGCGTGCTGACTGAAATGGAACCACAAAACCCTTTAGCTAGTGCTGACAATAATGACCACGGTGATCTACTATGCCATCTGTATTCAATCCCCATCTCCACTGGGACTGAACCTATTTTTGTTCACCTACATTGACTAAACAGCTGTGAATTATCAGCATTTGTCTTGTTCCCAACATATGTTATCATCCCAGTAAGAGCCGAAGTGATTTCTTTTATGTATCAACTTCAACAACAGAACTACTGAGGGCCAGGGGGACAACACGGCATGGCGTGCTCACCCACAAGTGTGAAGCCCCAAGCATGGAACTCCAGCACTACAGACAAATAAATCATCATAAATCATCACTGAATAATAAAGAATATTATAGGTCAAATGGCTGGGTGTTTTCAACAAATAGAAATCAACATAAAATGGATTAAAGACTTGCGTGTCACATCTAAACCCGTAACACTACAAGAACAAGCCACTTATAGGAAAGCCATCTTGGCACTGGCCCAGGCAAGGATGCTTTTAGGTCTGACAATGAAAGATCAAGCAACAACAACGACAACAAAAAACAAGTGGGACTACATCAAACTAAAAGCTTTTGCACAGCAAAAGAATAATCAACCGAAGGTAAAGGCAAACATTTACATGTGAATAAGAGTTATGAAATGATTTCTTGCAGTCAGCTCGCATTGAGTCAGGAATGAGGGTGAAGCCACATAACCCTGGATTGTCTGCCTGAAACAGTGACCCCTTCACTTTCTTGTTGTTCAGTGGAAATAACTTTTATTTCATGCACAAAAAGAATAAACATACTGCACAAAATTTCACTTAAGCCAAGTGCATAGGGCATCTATGACACATAGCAAACGTGTTTAGGCTTAGATCTTTAGGGTCTCATTACGTAAATTCAAATAATTTTCAAAAACATCGAAATCTACAGCACTTTCGGTCTCAAGCATTTCAGATAAGAGAGACCTAACCTGTATCTTGAGGATCTCACTAGTCAAATCATTTTGATCGCCAGTAAAATTATCCTCCAAGTGTGATCTGAGTTTTCCATCTAGGTTTTGTTCCAAATAACCCAATAGATGCGGCACTGAGAACTCAGATCCCAATGCTCAGGGGCTCATTAATCACGGCAGCTATACTAAGCTTTGCCTTGTGAGTACAATGCCAGACATCGAGAGCTGGTTCAATAATATATAAAATGAAAGTTGAAAAATCTTCCTTTCCCTTTGAAGGACAAAAACTTGCTCTAAGGCTTCTGCATGTTTTACTTGAAATGTAAATACCACTGCCCTGGCAGCTGTGAGGTCTCCAACATGTCACCTTATTGCCTTCTCTCTCACGCACATCTTTACCTACTAGCAAAGAACCCTATATATAAATTTAAAATGGAAAAACTGTAAAGGAAATGCTTTTAAGCTGGGTTGTAGATCAGAGAAATAAGGCACACGCGCCTCCCCCCCAAATAAAAAGTAACAGTGACTCTAATTCTCAGTCTTGAGTAGAGAATGGGAAAAGAATAGATTTTGCTGTAAATGCAGTGAGAAGTAGAAAAACATAAAAGAGAAAAAAGCTTGAATCCAAGACGCTGAGATATTAAGAGTAATTATAAAAGAACTACTGGTGTTTTATTTTCTTATGTTTGTATATCTTTTACTTCTATTACAACAGACATACAACTGTGTTTTAACAGAAGAGTTGGAAAAATGACTGAAGCCACTGAAAAAAACTTTCTAGCCTTTTAAATTCATGAACCTAAAGTCCTTATTTTCCCCCAAATTTTTTTCTGAATTAGAAAACAGGAAGAAAAGAGAACATCAATATATCCAAGTTTCTTAAAATCGATGGTTTCTTCTTTTAAATTCAAATTATAATTTATTAAGAACAAATTATATAATATCAGACACATGATTTACATGAAGTCTGTAAATTTGCTAAAATACCACTTTTACCCTTAAAATCAGTGCCAAAAGAGCAAACAGACACATGCATAATCAATGAAGCTATTTTACGAATACTCATGTGAGGTTCTGAAAATCTCTTCTCAAATCTGATTTGCTGCTAAAACCACAGTAGCATTTTAGCAGACACTAACATGACCTGTTGGTAGCTACACTTGACTAGCTTTTATTTCTCACACGCCTCTGTTTTGCACGTTTCCCCTTTTTTTGATGAAACGTCACAAATACTGACAGTGTTACGTGCATAGCGGCAGCGCTTCTCTAGCTAGCTCACAATATGGGGGAACGAAGAGTATTAAATGTCAAGAGGAAGCGGAATGGAGAGAAGCGGAGTCTGTGGAGAGCCTCACATCACACTAGTAAGTTGGCAAAGCGCTCCTGGGAGGGTGGCGGCATTGTCTCTAAGCTTAGAGACTGAGGGACTGTCTTACAGCTAAGGATTCTGGGATTGTAAAAGGTCAGGTTGGCTCCCCAGTCTCTTAAGCTCTCCAGAGAATTACTAAGATTTGTTAAGGTGTTTTTGTTAATCACTTTGTCTTCTCTATGATCACTTTAGATGACATGACTCTACACATGCACACATGCATACACAACTGATCCTCATTATTTATTTCTAACCATAAAATCAACAAAGACTGTTTTCTAAGTCACTGGCAGACGAACAAAAAGTGAAGAAGCATTTGAACCACCTGACACATACATTCCCATTTTTTATTTTTTTAATGCGAAACTTTGCTCTCTCATTTTCATTCTCAAACTAAGAACAACCTTCTCTTTGTGCTCCATGAAGCACCATGTCTCTTGTATTTTTGTGGTTATTCTTGCTGCTTTTGCTGATTTCAACAGCCCTCGAGCATCGTGAGTGTAAGCCACTATTCAGGGTCGGAAGCACTAGAAGTTGGCTCAGACGTGCCCTACAGAGGAAACCCAAGTGCGGGCCAGCTCTGTTCAGGCAGGGGTCGTGGGGCTGCGGGATGTGAGTCAATGCAAATGAACCTGAAAAACTTATTAAAGCATCTTTAAACAGAAACACACATAAAGTAGAGTGGTGTACTGACCACTTGATGAGAGGTTCATAAGGACCCAGCCCTCCATTTCTCTAGAAGCAAAATTTGATGTTTACCGAGTCTGTGTGTGTAACAACTGTATAGAGCAAAACTAGTAAGAAACTTGAGAACATCATGCTTAGTGAAGTGAGTCAGAAGCAGAAGGTAAAACATCGAATGGTGTCTCTGATACGAGAGTCCCAGAGCACAACTCCTATGGAACTTAAAAGGAAAAACAAAGTGAAACAGGGGGGTCAGGTAGGGGAGCAGGGAGGGAGGGGAGGGGAGGGGGAGGGACAAAAGGAGAGTGGGAAAGCCCTGTCACTTCGACAAGATACGTATGTGCATAAAATGCTCAGCTCCACTGTAAACCTTAAATTCTGCTTATATACATGTATATAAAAATGGGAAAAACAAAAAATAAAAATTGGTCACAAGCATATATATATATATATATATATATATATATATATATGTACACACATACAATTAAGTTACTACACACATGTAAATATGTATACCTACACAAGTATTTGTAAGTGACCTTGTCTCCTGAGTCCTTGAATCAAGTTACACCCTGTAATTGCAAATAAGTGCTCACAAGAGACATACGACTTCTTTGAAAGTGGAATTGTCCCAGGAAATCTGACCCTTGTGAGCATGGCTCAGTGACACTAATTCTGATGCAGGGACCAGGGAGCAGCTACTAGAGAAAATATGGAGGCTGGGGACATCTACTTGCTGGCTTCCGTTTTGATATTCTAGCCAAAGAGTATTTATCAGTGCTTGACAGGAAAGATTAAAAGGGAGAGAGCCAGGTGGTGGCCACAGCTAGTGAGTTAACGACTCCCCCTGCCCCAACTCAGGGGCCATGTTTACAGCCCCTAATTGTATTTAGTGCTTGTCGGTGCCCCTGTGAGCCTCAGCTTTCCATATTTTAAATGAAGGTAAAGGAATTCCTAGGGGCTAGAAAGCAAAACTCAAGGAACATTTTATTTTTAAAAATAGAAGTGTCTTTTAATCCAATGAAAAGGAGACCTGAAAGAACCAACCATGAACTGCAGTAAAGAAACCTGCAGCTCAGGCAGGGCACATAAGCCGGCAAGGAAGGTGGCCCTGGAAGCTAACGCTACACCGTCTCCTCTGCATGTAGAGGACAGTGGCCAGCTTTGGACTTTTACTCACACAGGCCTTTGGATTTTGATGCTTTCTTCTAGAAACCGCTCCCCCTTTGCAAAGGGACGCTAGCTGTGGCACGGGCTGATTATTATTCCTTGACGTACAGAGCCGGCTGTAGAAGTCACAAGCCTGTTTCTCCACACTGAACTCTAATCCTTTATCTAACCCCCATGTGAAAACTTAGACAGGCACCAGGAGGATTTGGGGTGTTTTTCGATGTAAACAAGGTCTGCCCAAAGGGCGCTCTGAGGCGCTTCCCCGCCTCCTGGGGGAAGAAGGACAGCCATCTCCCCTTCCCCTGTATCTAGCGCCTGCTGCTTGATTTTAATTTCAACTGCCAAAAGCAGCAGCCAATCGCAGTCTTGCGGTACAGACGCGCTCAGCTACATTAACTGAGAAGAAAAGCGCGCTCAACGCCTGCAGAGACGGCGAGGCAAGCCCTGCATACCAACCGGGGTCCACGCACCCATGACAAACGCCATGTGCCAGGAGACTGGCAGCCCAGCTTCTCCCAGCTCGCCAGCGGCGCTGCATGGGGTGGAGAAATGGTGGCCAGCTGGGAAGCACAGGAGCCTCCTCTTCCCGGGACACCCTCCCCATCCGCTTTCTCAACGCCTCTGTGTGACAATGACCTTGTCCAATGTTCTGGGCCCGTTAAACTTCATGATCTTCGACTCTGGAGGGAGTCTTCAAACATAAGAAACATCATTACATGGAAAATAATCACCAGCTGTTTCTCCTCCCCACCGCCAGTACAGCCAGGATAACTGCTGCTCACTCTGGAAGAACCTATCAGACACGTCTTTGTCCTGAAGGTGGTGACGGTGGAGATGAGGAACCTACATTAGCCAGACAGAAGACTCGGAATGCAATCAGAGGAAATTTACTCTGTGAAAGAAGCGCCTTGACATCTAGCTGCTGGTTCAAACTGACCCCGCACTTGACAGACACCTGCTGAGCACCAACTTGGAGGGTCCCTAGGCTCAGACCCAAGGAGTAGTATATAAAATTATACTTCAAAAGTAGGTCTGGAAGGACTGCTTTACAACTTATTTTAAGACACTAACTTCTCAGTGATAACAGCATTCGCCTAGGAAGTACGAGGTCCTGGGTTCAATCACCCAGAACCATGTAACAGCTGGCTGGGCATGGTGGTGCAGGCCAGTAATTCCAGTGCTCAGGGGCCTGGGGCAGGAGGA
Source organism: Ctenodactylus gundi (assembly GCA_004027205.1). Taxonomy (NCBI): domain Eukaryota; kingdom Metazoa; phylum Chordata; class Mammalia; order Rodentia; family Ctenodactylidae; genus Ctenodactylus; species Ctenodactylus gundi. The sequence goes on from PVKB01000438.1 coordinate 274,779, forward strand.
CTGCTGTGAGCTCAAGGCTATTCCGGGCTCCATAGCGAGCTCAGGACCAGCCTAAACTTCCAGCATAACCCTGTCTCAGGAAAGAAAGGAAGGAAGGGAAGAAGGAAGGAAGGAAGGAAGGAAGGAAGGAAGGAAGGAAGGAAGGAAGGAAGGAAGAAAGGAAGGAAGGAAGAAAGGAAGGAAGGAAGGAAGGAAAAGAGAAAAAGACAAGAACATCTTCATGTGAAATTACTAAGCAGTGTTTAAAGACAGCCCCACTATCTTCAAGCTGCAAGAGCAACCCTACCTATGTTAGAGTTGGGGGATGCAGTATTAGTGATGGGCAGAGACCCCTTGAAGGAGATGGGGCTTCCTTTAGAAAGACAAGTACTATATGACTCAAAGATAGAATATAAACATGTTGATTTCATAGAAATTGAGAGTAGAAGAGATATGCTTGTAACTTACAAGATGCATTCATTTTATGAATGTTTACGGCATACAATACCCTGATGTACTAGCAATACAAGAACCATGGCTGAAAAGCATGTTTGAAATTAACAAACACCCTCTCACTGTGCAAATGAGAACATGGGGCCTGACCTTTCCACTCTCTGGATGGAGATTTGTAGAAACTGGTAGTAGAACAGGAATTCAATCAGTTTTTGGTTGAGCGCCACATCCCGTACAACAAATGTAATATTCCCACCATCTTGTTGTCCAGCTAGAAAACCAAGACCCACATTAAAAATGACTTCAGAATAATGATTTCCATGAACCAAAAGATCATCACAAAGATAAAACAGGAACTAAAATCACCTTGACATCCCCCCCCCCCATAAAAACACCTATTACCCTAAGGATAAACCTGTAAAATTTCCAATGTCAAGGAAATAATTCCAGGCCTTGCAATAAATGATACTGAAAAAGTTGAATACATGCATAAGAATGAAATTAAACATTTAATTTTGACTGGTTACAAAAACGAACACAAAATGAATGAACGGCTTACATCTGAGACCTGAACTATAAAACCATCAGAAGAAAACATGGGGAAAGGTTTCAGGACAGTGGAAGGAACATGGGTGGCTTAAACAAGAACCTGAAAGTGTAGAAAACAAAACTCAAACCTAACAACTCCTGTCACACCATCAAACCCTTCACAACGCAGGAGCAAGTAAGAAAACAAACCACAGAAAGACAGAAAACATTTTCACACTATTCATCTGAAAAAGGATTAATACCTACACTTTGCAAGGGTCTCATAAAACTCAGTAACCCACAAAATAAATTTAAAATAAGCAATATATGTAAAAAAAATTCTCAAAAGAAGACATTCATGTGCTCCGTGGCTATATGAAAAAGTATTCAATATCACTAATCATTAGGGAAACTGAAATCAAATTCTACAAGAGGTAACAGCTCACTCCAGTTAGAATGGTTATTATCAAAAAGATGACAGTGCTGGTAAGGATGTGGGGAAAAAAAGGAAACACTTGACCCTGTGGTTGAGGGTGAAAATTAGTACAGTCACTACTGGAAACAAATAGGATGACCACGCAATCTATTCATCCCACGCCTAGGTGTTTACCTAAGGGATATTAGATCTGTTAATTAAATAAATGCGCGCACACCATGCTTACGGCAGGACTGCGCATAGCCACGAAGAAATAAAAGCAATCTATTCCCATCAGCCGATGTAAAAGAAGATAAAGTGCGCATACACAGTAGAGTATTACTCAGTCAAAAAAGGATGACATTTGCCACTTGCAACAAAATGAAATGGAATTGGAGATCACAGTGGTAAACAAAACAGCTAGACACACACACAAAAATAAGTTCCATATAATCTGACTTCGTAGAACAAAAGAAAAACAGTTAATAGCACAGAAGTTGGAGGCAGAATAGAGGTTATCAAACACAGGAGGGTGCAGCAGGTGTGGGGACATGTCATCTAATGAGTAGCATATTACAGTTAAAGAGGACTACGAAGTGCTGGTGAACTATTGCACAGGAAGGAGAATAAGGTGGCGATGACACGCTGCACATCTCAGAACTCTTTAAGGAAAGTTTTGAAAGGCTTCTAGGTAATGAAGCGATACACATTAGAGAAAATGGCATGTTTAATTTAAGCATTACACAATGTGAATATGAATTGGAACATCACACAGACTGCCCCTTAAATATACAACATATTTTATTATATTATATAATTTTGTTTTATTAGTTAAAACGAATTTAAAATTTAAAACATGCATTTAATAAATAAAGAAAATATAATTCTCAGATGTAGCTTGTTTTGCAAAAGATTTTCTACATTAGATTAAGCCGCTTTTACTTTTTTCTGGTAAACAACTTTCTTCTGGTAAACTTCTTCTGGAGAACCATCTACAACTAATCTCCAATTTAGTCTTTTTGCCAAGTGTCTATATTAGCCACAGTTGTTAATTTTCAAGTTATATTATAGCAACTTTTCAGGCACCAGGAAGTCTCAGGTCATAGCTTGGAATGGCATTTTCCCTAACAAAAGACACACACACACACACACACACACACACACACACACACACACACACACACGAGCCAGTGACATCTGAGATGAGTTAGCTACTCTCCATCTCTGAGATCAAACTGGTTTTGCATCAAATCCCAGTCTTGTCCCCTTTGCAAACGGCCTCATCTCGGTAGGTCTGAAATTCCTATTCTGAATGATAGAAAAAAATGCACCTAATTTATGGGCTTATTATTAAGACAAAGGGACATGACATGTAAAAAGTAATTAACAGTGTCCCGCATGTAGTATATTTTCCATAAATGCTTTAAGTATCCTAAAAGTCGAGACGGGCGGTGATTACATTTAGCTCCTAAATCAGTGTCAGGGCTGCTGGCCAGGTAACGAGAATCGCGCGCTAACACAAGGCCATCCGCTGTGTACGCAGCAGCAAGCACACGCCATTAAGCATGCAACTGTCAGGAAAGACAGATGCGCGTGAGGGCATCAGGGCCACTCCGGCTACGACGTCAGCTCAGTCCACGTAAGGTACTTGAAGAAACTTTCATCAGATTTTTAAAAAATTTTGAAACTACCAATACCCACAATAAAAAACTCAGAAATATAAATATTTAAAGTCAGGAAAAAAATCACATGATATTATCAAAATTCAATACATTTGATGAATTGAATATTATGTTTTTCCTGCATGAGTATGTAGTGTATGGGTAGATCTAAATTATAAATACTTACAATCTAAACCATATATAATTTTATATAGGCAATGAAAGTTTTATTTCAAAGCAAGCATTAAAACTCAGCCACAGAAACATTTTCTTTTTATCTACTTAGATTTTGTTTCTATGTACTTTCTAAATACTGATCTACACACTGTCTAAAACATTAATTCTCAAAAGTAGCATATCCCATAATACCCCATTGAAATGATTGTCATTTTCAAAAACAATGTCTAATGATTCTTTATACACAATTCTCAGAAAGAAATCTTGGTGAGTTTCTACAATGTCCTTCAGATAAATTCTCAGCACTGGTCTTCCTAAGAGATGAAGCCATCAGTGCTCTCGAGGCACACAACTGTGTGCCAATTCACACTACAACCAAATTTATTACAGAGTGAGCCATTTTCTGCCCCAATCACTGTGCTCCTCTCTGCTGGTTCTCTTGGCTCATCACAGCTGAAATAATACTGACCAGCACTGGGTCACCCTGCCCCTAACTATTTAAGTAACTGTGTTCTTAAAATTTTCCAACAACCACAAGGTGTAGTCTAATCATCCCTAGCTCACGGATCTGTAAGCTGTGGCTCAACCACACTTACGCATCCAAGGCTGTGTATTTCCAAACAAAGCTACACTGATACACAGTATATATGAAAGAACTAATTGCCCGTGATAAATATTATTCTAGCAAACATATTAATAACAATAATGATTATGGAAAAAACAAAGGAGAAATCTGGGACTGTCTTTTCTGACAGTTTGTACAAAAAATAAATGTTTTTCTCCTTTAAAGAAAAAAATAAGGTTATGACCCAAACAGCACAGTTTTCAAAGGCATTGCTTCTCACTACAGTACAATATCAGAATACTAAATTCCCATAATATTGGTTAATATTATTAGTGTAAATATTTTAGAAAAGCAAGAAGAATCCCTTAGCTTTAGCTAATATCATTTCTTTAGTGAAGAGAATGTTTTTGTGTATTTATTTATATTTCACATTTGATTATTTCTGTGTGAATTTTTCCCTTCACATTAACTGATGTGTTTATCACTTTCTTATGAAGATTACTCTCCTCCGAAGGCTAGATTCTAAAATTAGATACAGATTGGCCCTCTTCGGGGCAATAATAAATATGGATTTTTAAGATGGTAACGCAATTTATTCACCTGCATGAATTTGGAGATGTTTTGCTAATTGCACTCTCCGGTGAGCTTCGGGCGCCCTGCCCGCCAGCAAGCACTGCATTTTACAGGTCCTGCCGGGCGTTCTCTTTGGTTTGCTGCTGATGAATTCCTTGGAACCAAGAAGTCATGGGGGACTTAGTGAACGTGAAATGGTGAATACTGAAAACGCACTTTAAATACTGATATAAAAAAATCTCATAGCTGTGTATCTTTTGGTTTTGTTCTTTGTGAGATGAATGGATTAGTGCACACATTTTTAAGTGTAACAGATGAGAAAATGCCAGTGTTTGGGTAAAGAAAAGACTGCGCACCGCCAGGTTTGTTGTTAGCCCCTCTACACTGTGGAGATGTGAGAAAAACGTCACGCCGCAGCAATGTTTCCAAATGCTTTAATAAGTGTAGTATGCTCTCAGGGACCTTTGCAAATGCAGATATGTTCCTAAACTAGAAGAAATTGCTACATGGAATGGAGCGCTGGAAATAAGTTGTATTCATGCAACACAGCAGAGAAGGCAGACATAAGGGTGATGCTCAATAAAGTGAGAGAAGTCATGAGCCAGGAGCTGCATGCAAGAAAAAAAAAAATACAACTTAGCAACTCAGAGAGACCCTGTCTCAAAAATCAAAATTTAAAAATGAACTGGAAGAATCTGGGAGCCAGGACAGTGATGCAATAGCCTTAGTGTCCAATCCCATGAGTTATGAAAAAATCACTCCCTACTTTTGTGGGCCTTGACAGATAACTAAAGAATATTAAAAAGATCTTTTTTTATACCTGGGGATGAGCATACTTATGAGAAATGATGAAGTTTGGTGATGTACCCAGGATGTGTTCCTCATCCCACAGAACAGAGCCCTTACTGTTCCTACTTTGAAGAGCTGGAGACGGTGGGCAGAGGCGGGAATTGGAGTGCGCCGCAGCTACTGGAAGAGAAAGGGAGCCACTGCCAAATGAGTCCATTTCTTCTGACCCGTTATTTTCTCCCAGAACTCAGAGGAGTGCAGAGAAGAGAAGAGAGTGGATCTGGACAGCCAGAAAGGGGCCAGCACAAAGAAGTTCGGGCTTTACGTAGTATGACACATTTCCAGGAGGATGTCACAATAGCAAGTATGCATGTATTACCCCATCAATGTGGAGTTGCTTGGTTGGGCTGATACGAACTTAGTAAAATGAGCAAAGAGTTGTGAAGACATGACTAAGCCAAAAATAACACAAAAATGGGTTGGAGACATAGCTCAGTGATTACAGTGCTTTGGGAATGTATGAAAAAAAAATTCTTTATCTATTCTAGATTTAATTTCTTACACTGAATTCCCTGACAGCTTAGAGAGTATTCTGGTATTGGGATGAGTATTAACAATTTGGAATTTTGGGGGAAGCTTGTAGAAATCCAATCTTGAGGAAAGATAGATTAAATAAAGAGTAGAAGCTCAGATCTAACCCCTAAGCAGAAAATTCTGTTTCCCAGAATTGTCCTCAGTTATTTATTCGGAGAATTTCCTTGTGCAAGGGCAGTGATGTGCTGCTCTTGCTGAAAATGGGATCTCTGGGGGAAAAAAATGACCTCAGGAGTCTGTCAATTTCTGTAGTGCAAATTCTCACATCAGGGCAGAGATCTCAAGCTACCAACACACTGTCACCGCAGTCTGGAAGAGGTGGACACTGGCTGCTGCACACCCCGGGGCATAGGCCACCATGAGGAACTGGATCCAGGAGGGCCCTCGCTGGAGAAGTGCACTAGTTCTTCTCAACAACCATCTACCGTGGAAAGTTCCCTGAGGAAGCAGATATCCAGATCCAGTGTTTACTTTTGCCCAGCTATTAGCTAACCACTTCTCCCATGAATTAGAGAAAAGAATAGCAAAGATGACTTGAGCACGTGGACCTAGAACCATCCAATTACCAGTTTGGTAGTTTGGTGTGTGCCTTGCCTGGGCAACCTGCAGCTTCTGCCTACCCATCTTGTGTTAACGAATCGCTACAAGCAGCTCCCTCTGACCTCACATCTTTCACATTTATACACACACCAAGCAAAGACTCCTAAAACTAACACCTGTGGATTCAGGTGCTTCCACGTGATTCACATGGTCAGGACTCTGTAAAGCTAAGCCATCAGGAATGGGCATGACCACTCTAACATCAGTTCTCCTTGAAATGCTGAATAATGAGGAGGAAGGAGAAGGCATCGCTCCTGACATTCAACAACCAGGGACGGAAGGAAGCAGGTTACAGCCCGTGAGATCAGTTACACTGGCTGGTTGGCATGAGGCACTTAGGTAACACAGAGAACAAAACGGGGAGTCTTTGCAAAAGGAGGAACAACTGAGCTGGGCTTCAAAGAAAGACAGGAGTTCTCCAGATCAGTGAAAGGGCAAGAGTCTCAGGCGGATGGAAAAGGGAGGCACAAAGGGAGAACAAGCTATGAGAAAATGTCAAGGTGAATGTGACAAGTTCACAGTGGTGTGGCCCCGTGAGCTTGGAAACACAAGGTTACAGCTAAAAAGGGAGCAAGAATGATGGCTTTATATCCTGTACATGTGTTCTTTATAAGAGAAGTTCATAATCTCCATTAAGAACACAAAATGATCAGATGAATGCTTAAAACTTCAATTGTATTTCTTTTTAAAAAATCTTTTCACAAGAAGGTCAATTTCAGGTGTGACAAAGGATATGTATGGTAAGGCTAAGAGAAGAGACAGCTCTTCGGTGTAAAGGGACTTGGAGGGGGATTGTTTTAGGTAATTTCTTCAAATCCATATACCTACACTAATTTTATGAAATAGTTCTTACTAAATTAAAAAAAAAACAATTACCAAGACAAAAATTCCTGGAGAGAAACTAGATAAAAGATGGTACAAACGGTGCACGCGCTGATCTATAGTAAAAAGAGAGCAAACTGACACATGTTCTCAAGCTACAACAATTTTCAACCATGTATCAAATCGAAAGCAATTTAATTAGATCGCACAAAAACCAAAAATTGTCCATAAAATGACTTGATAAGTAAATTAATATTCATTAGCATAAATAAGGAAACTTGCTATTATACTTTGACTCTAAAATGTCCCCCCTCCAATTCCGTGTGGAGAGGTGGAGCTATCGGAAGGTGATGGGACTCTGGGGTGCTATGTTCATGAGTGGAGTCATCCATCATGCGTTCTCGCTGGTGGGGCCTGGTCGGCAGGGATGGAGCAGTGGGCAACGGCTTTCAGAGGGTGTGTCTCCGTCCTCGGCTCTCCCTTTCCTCTCCACTTCCTGGTGGCCATGGTACGAGTGCCCTTCCTCTGCCACGTCCCTCACCATTTTTGCCTCAGCGCCTACTAACCACACTCTGGATCCTCTGAAAACCGTGGTGCAAAGTAACCTGTCCACCTTTTAAGTTGTGGCCCTTGGGTGTTTCATCACCGTGGCAGGAAAGTGACTAATTCACTCAGGTCCAAGGCATATTTCTCCTCCGGAGAACAGCTAAGGGGCACTGCAGAGAGACCGCGACAGGCAGCAAGTGATTGACAATCGTCATACACACCGCCACTATTCTTTCCGTGACACTTGAGGTCATTCTATACTCAAACCAGATCTGAAAGTTTCACTAAAATTTAATAATAAATAAAGCTTGTGATGGTACCGGTGCCAATTCCCTGGTTTGGATATTTGATGTTACATTTGGGTCACGCAAGGAACATCTGAAGGAGGTAGGGTCAAGGCACACAGAACTTCTCTGGGCTACTTTTGAAAGTTCCTGGGAGTCTATAACTATTGCAAAATTTTAAAAAATTTAAGAAAACTGGGCAGATATATGGAAGCGGATTTTAAGACATCTTACTTAGGGGGAAAAAGACAAAAAGAGAAGAAAAAGTCAAACACCATTGGAATAAATATCTATTCCAGGTATAGCAAAAATAACAGACGTCTCATACAAAATATTGTGGAAGGTTTCTAAGAAAAACATTTTAAATGAATTATGCACTGAGTAAAGTCTATTATACTTTTATTTTTTTCTGGTGCTGGAAGGTCAAATTCAGGGCCTTGTACACATGAGTCAAGCACTCTAATTCTGAGCTACATCCCCAGAAAGGTTTGGCCGAAAGCTTCAAAAAAAATGCAGATGTTTCTAACAAGTCTTAGATTTAACATTTGCTACATTCTGTTTCAATAATTAAAAATATGCAGAATTTATTTTAGATGTCAGAGCAACTTGAACTGGAGGATATAAATTCTCAACAATAATTTTTCCTTATTAATAATCATGTGTAGGCAAACTTAGCCATGATTTATCACTAAAAATGTTATTGCTTCAAATAAGAGTTTTTATGTTTCAAGATTATTTTTTTTAAATTAACAAAGAAAGGATTTAAGAGGAAAACCTTTAGAGTACTTTTAATGTATTTGGAAGCCCACCAGACTGCCTGGGTGCTGGTGAGCCCTAAGGTCAAAATGACATCATCTTGCATTATATGCACAAGAAGAACTCCAGTCTTAGCACTGAGAAAAACATTCGCAATGTGAACATCAATTGGATTTTAGCAAAGCAACTTTGTCAGTCACATCACAGTAATGTTATTCTTTTGACTTGTACCGCTCTTGTACTTGGGGGTCTCTTCCACAGGGACTAGGGAGATAGAATTCTTTGTATTTAATATGTAAATTTCTCTTGGCTGTATTTTTGCACGACTAGCTATAACTAGATAGAGATTTTAACTTGCTTTATGTTTATACACACATGAGAAACATTATAATAGATATTTTAGTTCAAAATCAAGATCCGAGAGAGGTCTTGGAAGTTGATGAGATTCTGGAGGTGCTATACTCATCCATGGGTTCATCCATCATGCATTTTTTATTCTTTAGAGGGAACTATATACATTATTCAAATTCTCAAGTTTAAGAAATACAGCCTACCTATGAATTTTTCTAAGCCCTAAGTTACATTTTGTTGGAACAATTCAAATAACGCATGTGGGAGGAAAGAAATGAGTGGGGAGTGGCGAAGAGTTAGGAGCCCACTGAAGGGAGAAGCAGCACTGGAAGAGCTGAGAGGATATCAAGGGACAGCTTTGACAACTGCACAAATGTGTCTCATTCCAATGCCAAAGGCCATTGACTCACCCACCCACACCTGTAATGCAGGCACAGGAACAGTATGCAGAGACAGATGTGCCAGTGCCACTTTCTACAAGAGGCGATCAATACCGTGATTTCCAAGAAGCAAGTGTGACTTGCAATGAGCTGAGAGACAACCTGAAAATTCATTTTTCAGGTCTTCAGCTGTGGACCTGGGGACTGAACTCAGACCTTCACATTGAGCTACATCCAAGTTGTTCAGTTGTTGTTGTTTTTGTTGTTGTTGTTGTTGTTATTCCCCTCCTTCTCCTCCTCCTTCTTCTTCCTCTTCCTCTTCTCTCTCACCTCCTCCCTCATGGGACCCTACGAAGCCCTCAGGTTTTATCTGCTTCTGGAACAGAAGCATGGGGTGATCAAAAAGAATAGCTCCAAATTTTTAAAATTTGATACAATCAAAGGCACACTGTCATTATCTCCCCCCCGAATCACTCCTCTACTCATCCTAACTTTGAATAATTTGTCCCATCATTCCTAACGCTTTCTGAATCAGTTCTAGAAGTTCTCCTTCCTCAGTGTCTTTGTGGACATAATCAAAGAACACGTGGAGTGCTGCTGCCAAGGGCATCCCGGTGGAAAGCCAGGCTCGTGACAACATGACACTGCGTCTCCGTCCACCCGAGTCACTGAATCCGGCACCGTGTGGCTCTGGTTCTTCACCAAAGTCAAAATGACTATGAAATGTAAATTTATGATTTGATTCAAGATACTGAAACAGCCCGGACAGCACAACTGAAGACAGTCACAAATGAGGGCTTCCTGCCCTGCTTCAGAAGGTGGCATGCATGCTGGGGTAAGTATGTTCAAACTGTGGGAGTATGCAGCAGGACATTAACATCGCCATGTCTTCTAAGACTCTTATTTAAACACACTGTTTTCCGAACACCACTTCTACTCTGCTGCTCCGCCATCTCTGTCCTCTAAGGCTTCAGAAGGTGAGCATTACCGGACAGAGGTTGAGAATGCACCATGAAGCCACAGAGGCTGAGGCATCTCTGCTTCTCCTCTTTCCGAGACCTGGAGTGAGATGCTCTGTTGTGGAAATGTATCGGGTTTCATGAGGATCTGCCAAGTTGTACTAACTTAGGGCCCCCCAAAACCTGAGTCTACCCCGCGACAAGGAACGTCCCTCTCACTGCTTGTCAGGAGAGCACTGGAAGAACTGGCAGAGAAACAGAGCTTGGTAGGAGAGGGCATGTCCAGCTTTCAACCTGGCAGAAGCCTGCAGCGGCTGAATTACGGAGGTGATAAGGGCTATGAAACTAAAAATGAAGCCTATCTTGCTAGAAAGTATTTGCAAAGAGTTTTTCAGTTTGAAATAAACATGAAAGGAATCATATTCCCTAACATCCTGTTTGCTCTTCTTAGGTGCAACAGCATTTAAAAGATTAAGTAACAGAGATAATTCTTGATTGGTCAGGGGAAAATGTTATGAAATTAAAGTCTGACTTTTGAACAGTGGCTGCCAAAAGAGGGCTTGAGAGTCTCTGTGATTAGTAGGTACACAGATGCCCCCAGACGGATAGGATACTGTGGGTCTTAAAGACACTCCCAGCCTTCCCAAGCAAGGGTGCCTCCAGTGATCTAGGAAGATTCACTACACAGCGGTTAGGGTCATTGATTTACTCTTCAATACAGGCTCAATTCCTGGATGCTCTACTCGTAAGACTTGTGATATAAGACAACTTAATTTGTTAAAGCTCAATTTCCTCATTTCTAAAAGACAATTTGTACCGTCTATCCATCACAAGGGTAGGCTGTCTAAGTGTGATCGTATGCAGCACGTGGTAAGCCCCTAAGGAATGCTCAGTTGGCCAGTGTCGCGCTCTCTCCGATAACAGAGCTATTACTGGGTGGCCTCTTTCATTTGCTGAATATGTTTATGCTCAAGTTGATGTGATGTACACTGTACCTAGCAGACACGAATTGCACTGCCTGGTAATTTATATTAATGAGTTTATAATGTTTTGTAAACTCTCAAGATAAAAATGCCCCTCCAGGTATTTATAACAAGAGGGAAGCAGACAGTGCGGGACAAATGATACGCAGTGACAGTTCCGGCTGGTGCCAGAGCGTCCTAGCACACCACACAGAGTCAGGCTCCCCGGAGCCACCCTCCAGGCTGTGGGGAAAGTCACTGGCTGGTTGGAGCTGATGCTAATGACACATGCATTCATGTGAATCACTAAAACGAGAGGATTGAGATGTTGCATAATTCTAGGAATGCTGTCAGATCGCAACACTTTAAATAGTGTTTATCTAAATGAACTGCACAAGATGTCAGCCTAAAAACACAAAATTGTAAGTCGGAGTCTTCACAGTGTGGGTTTCTATCCATTGCTATAAATGAAGAACTCATTGCAGGAGCATGTTTTCTTCTCAGATAATTAATGAAGAGGCAGGGCAAAGGCATCATGGTCACCATTAGCACGCAAACTCTAAGTAACTGGAATGAAAGGCATGTATGTTTTCAGTATCATTTGAGATCATTTTTCTCTTATGAAAGCCAGTATTTACAAAGTTATACTGCAAAATAATAATGGAGTATATCCATAGATTGTACATGTCAATTTCCTGTTTTGGATACTTGATATTATACTAGAACTTCACATACTACCTTTGAGAGAAGTATGTATAGGAGAACTATCTGTACTTTATAAGTTCCTATGAGTCTATCAGTAATTTGAAATAAAAAGTTGAGCTGGGCCTGAGGGCACAAGCCTCTAATCCCAGCAGTCTGATTATAAATTTGAGCCCAGTCTGGGCAACTTAACAATTTAGCAAGATCCTGCCTCAAAATCAAAACCAAAAAATGAGTCAGGAATGTAGTTCAATGAAGAGGTCTTGGATTCCATCCCAAGTAGAATGGAAAAAAAGAGTTTATAAATCTCAGTTTCTGTCTTTTTGACATACTTGGAGATATATATATATATATATATATATATATATATATATATATATATATATATAAACATTTCACTTGAAAAGAGAATTCTAATCCAGTCAGAAAGCCACTTCTTTACTGAGCAATGCCCCAAGACAGCAAACCTTTCATCTAAACCCTGGGCCACAGTGTCCATGAGCTACTAGGAGGATGTTTACTACAGGCTAGGTCATGCTATCCTTCAAACTAAGGCCCGGGGTCACGTACACCCTAGTAACAATATGTGATTTCACTGGGGGTTTTAGCTGTTTGATCTACATTTTGGGGTTGTTTTGCTTTTGCTTGTTTTTTTTTTTTTTTTTTTTTTGAAACTCAATGCTCTTTAGTCCAATGTTTAGAGTATCTGAGGCTAACATTAAAAGTTTAGACACACAGCACGTTCCAACTTTCTCCATGACAGTAACACTGGCCACATGCAGATGTATGAGATAATTAAAAGCTTTCCTTCGTTCTCCTTTTCCAGATATTCTGTATTCACTTGTCCTGAGCACACGCTATTGCAGAAGAGGGAAGGAGCAAAGTTCCGGTAAGTATTCAGTGGCAAAGCCTCAGAACTCCAGTAGCCAGACGGCAGAGCCTCTTCTGGTGCCACAGACTTTGCCTGGCAGCAGTCAGTGGCCACTATCTTTTCTGTCAGCAGATTTACAAGAAGAGCGGGTGTTTGAAGCGCAGGGGTGGGCATGAACTCTAGTGACTATCATGTTTTTTGACAATCACTGCAAATCAAGGCATTGTAACCTGACAGCAAGAATTAGCCTGTGGGATGTTAGTTCTGCATCACGCTCTCTGCTCTGTGTTTCCATAAGAAGCTCAGAGAACATTTTCCACGTGGCATCCTCCTGTACAGTTTCTTTCCTGCCAAATCTATGACTGGTTGATACAGCTCAAGCCTTTCAATTTGTGGTTGCTCCTTTATAATAAAGATTGCTGCTTTCTGCTTGGTTAAGCTCCTGATCTGGTGTTATTCCCATTGGCTTCTGGAATCCCTTGGTTAAAGCCCACATTTCTTGCATCCTTTCTAGTTATTTCAGTTTCAAATTCACAGCCCTATCTGTGCTAAAGTCATTTATATAGAGACACACTGCTCTTTTGTTAGCAAGCAGACCTGCACTGGGAGGACAGGAACACTTTTTAGGGATTCAGGAACTGTTCTCTCCTACATTGCAGTCTTAGATCTTAGAAATTACTTCTCCACACAGACCTGCCTGTTGGGGTTCTGAACTACATCCCTGCAGATACTTTTTTTTCTCTCAATGTTTCCCAAACAGTCACTCAACACTCCAACAAGGTGAGCAGACATTACAATTCTCACCAGAAGTTTGGGTAGTGATTATAAATAAACAGATTTTTAGTCAATTTCCTGTTGCTGAGATAAAATACCAACATTTTCAAGTTAAAGGAGGATTTGCTGTGGCTCATGGTTTCTGAGGGCCAAGCTCGTGCACTGTCAGCTGGCTTCACGGCAGAAAAGGCATAATGCCAGGGTGTGACAGAGGCAAGATGGTAAACCTGCAGCATCCAGGAGGCAGAGAAAGAGAAAGAAGGGAGGAACCAAGGACAAGAATACATATTTCCAGGTTATATAAACAAATTTTCACCCTTCCAAAAAGGGCATACCTCTGAACAGTGTACTCAGCTTCTGAACGGAACTGATTAACTCTCAGGAGTGTGTGGAGTGTGTGGTCCTCGTCACAATCTGAACACCTTCCAGAAGCCTCACTTCTGAACACATGAGACTTTCAAGAGTTACTTGAGATTGAAACCTTAACCGATGTTATCAGTGCTTTCTCAGGTTACCTTAGGCTTACTTGTAGTTTTGGAACTCATTTAACGTACTAGCTGAGGATGATGTAACCTGAAATTTTACTCAACCAGATGTTTTTCTACAGTGGTAATTCTTCCACTGGGCATCCCTGTCAGAGCATGAGAGGGAATCCCAGCACCAGAAGGAAAGATAGAACCCCAATATCCCATGTCATCAGTCTCACATGTGAAGCCGGTATCATTAGAGGCTAGCGACAGACCAAGAACCACCCACCTAGACAGCCCAAGGGAAGATGGACTTCATTACGTACACCTTCACAGGTGTGAAATGCTTCAGCAGCAACGAGACAGCACCGGGGCTGAAGGCAAACAACACATTTCAGCAGAACGTCCCCCTTCAGAGGGCCATGAAGCTGCGGTGGTATGCACACACACACACACACACACACACACACACACACACACACACACACAAAGCAGTATCCTAGCAAATCTGCAGAGCCCTGTCTGGAGTCACCAGGGCACTTCACACTGAGGTTGGCATCTTCACCTAAGCAAAGGCGTCCCTAAATTTAAGGGCACGTTTCTAACAATCAGACTCCTGCACTTTTTGGACAATTCAAAGGCTGCAAGGTCACATGGAGAGCTGAAGTGGAAAGCAGATCTAGCACGAAAGCGCTTCTGAGCACACTTCTGCACCCAGGTCTACAGCACTCCAGAGGATGTATTTCTCCCAAGGAAAAAGAACTCTTCCATATCCATATCCCTGTCCTCTGGGTCTATTTGAGCTTGCTCTGTGATATGATACTATTGTGACCATCAAGTTCCCGGAGTATTGTACCTTTAGCCTTTCATTTGTCTTTACAAAGCTCACGGAAAGAGACATGTCGATAGCCATTCTTTCCACCACCAAGGCTAAGCAGCTCAGTTGTAAACAGGACATTCAAAAGCCTTACGGTGGGATAAACGGATAATTCCATAGAAATAAAACGCCAAATGGAATGGAGATGAATTCCACAGAAAAATACCAATTTGAACTCTAGGGCCACCAGAAGGAAACATCTCCAATCTGTTACAGCCCTCGCAGCTACTCTGGCGCGCTCATCCCTTTCCTATTTCACCTTCCTGTTTCAATTTGTTGATGACACTTACAAGTATAAGCCTCTAGAAAATCTTGCTAGCTTTTTAAAACCTTTTAAGTAGACTTCTTGAAAAGATGATTCTCTACTTCCTGGAAGAGTGTAGCAGGACAAGTGGGGGTGGGTCCTGCCAGACGGTCACCCACGGCCCCTGAGAGAAGCCCCCGTCCTCAGAGCAGCTTCCCAGGC